>JASCZI010031495.1:0-17300 GCA_036250425.1 Stylosanthes scabra
CTCAATGAATTAATAAACGAACGTACATAGTGACTACCTCATTATTGGGTGAACAGAGCTCCTCACCCTTAACAATGGAGTAGTTTAGCCTTGCATAATAAAAATACACAATAAAAATCTGAAGTATGAGGTCTGAGATACTGAGATGCTGAGGTGCTAACCTTAGTGGTTAGTTTTCTTCTTAAATAGCTAGCTAAATCCCTAAAAATCTATTTATAAATCAAATCTAATCACATCTTATCATATCTAAAACATATCTTTTATTTTATCAACAAATCAATCTTCTCTCAATCTTCAATTAGTCTTCAATTAGTCTCCTCTTAATTCTTCCAATTATGCCCTTGATTAATGAATGGAATTGATGCCCAAAAGATCTTGGATTTGAATTGGGATTGGAAAATATGATGAAACAGAGAATGACCTCCACGTTATACGTGTAGCTCCCACGTATAACGTGGAGCCTCTGTGATTTCTCTAAATTTTCCACGTTATACGTGGCTTACTCTCTGTAATTTTTGGAATTAGCTCACGTTATACGTGAGTGTCTCACGTATAACGTGTAGCTTCTGTGATTTTCTTCAAATTTCCACGTTATACGTGGCTAAGTGACGTATAACGTGGTGCTCTTGGACTTTTCTTCATCTTCCTTGCTTCAATCTCTCTTCAAATGGTCTTTAATTACCTAAAACTCTTAGTGAATTTCTATAAAACACAAACACAACTCAAAGAACATCAAGTTTGTTTGATTGATCAATTAATGAGCATAATTCACAAAGAATAACATGATTATAAAGAGAAATTGAGATTAAAAACAACCAAAGATGCATACGCATCAGGGATCATCCTCATCGCCGGTAAACCCTCTGACAGGGACGGCGTGGGGATCACTGTAGGTGGCGAAGTGGCTGTATCCTGTGTTGGTGGAGGGTCAACCTGTCTGAGGTCGAGCGGTATGCTTGTCCTCTTCCTGGAACGACCCCTGCAACCGCTGGACCCCCTACCATGGTCTCCCCTAACCCTGCCACGGTTTCCCCGTGTCATGTGTCTTGCAATTAAAGTAGTGCATACACATCAAAATACAAACACATACCATAACTTAGCAAATAACATGTATGATTATAAACTTAAAAAAGAATTACATATTTTAATGTTCCTCTTCTTCTTGTGAAGAACAAGATTCTGCTGAATCAGAACCATGTTCACTGGTCCCATCTTCATCAGCAGTCTCTTCTTCGCTTTCAGTGTTATTTCGTTCGTTTACTTGGGCGTTGACCACATCAACCTCTCCCGCGGGTGAGCTATTTGATGTCGGGATTTCAGTTTCAGTTATCAATCTAATAGGAATCTCCTCTAAATTCTAATATGCCTCATCTGGAACTACCTTATCCCGAGATTCAATTCTACCCTTGGTTTGCATTCAATTGTGACCCGCCAATTTGATCTTCCCTGTTCGGGATATTGCATGTAATACACTTGACGCACATTCTGAGCCAATATGAATGGGTCATATTGAGCATAACGCCTGCTATGGTTAATCTCGGTAATATGATAATCCTTAAGTGTGCACGTTCTACGAGGCCTGGCAAGGTCAAACCACTCACATTTGAATAGAATTGCCCGATTTTTGGATTCTCTTAAGTACTCGAGCTCGAGAATTTCACTCAAAATTCCATACCAATCACATTCACCTTGCCCTGCGTCACCTTTCTGATAAACACCTGTGTTTTCCGTTGTTCTTCCTCTAGAATTTCCATGAGTTTGAAATTTTGTACCGTTTACCTTCATCATTGTACAATTGGTATATTCACGGTTAGGCCCGAAAGCTAAGCTAAGAATCTGAGGGTTACTGACTCCATGCGTGAATTCCCTCATACAACCTGTCATTATACCGACATTTAGTTTTATGCACTGTTTCAGTTATAAATCTTATAAACTTCATAGAAGATTATTGACAGGTCCTCACAGCCGCCCTCGTGGCCGGTTCGAAATTCCTTAGTTTAGAAAATAAGTTATCGTTGTAGAGGAATCCAAACCAGCTATGAGAGTGACGGTGAGGTCATCAACAAGAAAGGTGTCATAGGGTGCAACCAGTTAAAAAAAACCGAGTATGGACTCGGGTCGTTCTCCCTAGGAAATGAAAATGGTGTTTTTGCGTTTGGTTGAGAAAAGAGTTGGGGTTGCAGTTGTTTGTTTGAGAGCATAGCAAAGAGACAGAGAGAGATTGCAGAATATTAAAGAGTGCCTGGCCATGAGTTGAAATATCGTACGTCCCTATGATCGCCACCGGTCCTAGTTTAGAAGGACTGTCACTTAAAGGAAACTAGCCACTACTGTCAAATGGTCGAGTGGTAGAGTTAGTCCCTATCTGAAAGTCCTAGGCATACACAATAACGTAGGACCTAGGTCGTAAAATGAACTCGAATGATATTCACCAAGGTATAAATACACCGAATAAGTTCGTATTGTTATGGTCCTCCCGTTATTGGCAGGGGCGTACTCGTTAATGGCCTCGAGACTAACCTCGTTCCTCCCATCTATTGCCCTTAGGGATCGGTGACTAAGGTCATCCGCACATCTCAACCCATAGCCGGGACACAAGGTCACTACTCGCTAATAACAGTTATCATAATGGCAGTGTAAAAACAAGCAGCATAATAGTAAAGAGACATATTGAGAAATCAAATGGACAGAGTAACGGCAATAATATTAATAAAACCAGAAGTTAAACGGACAGAAAAATGGTACATAAAATAAACGGAAAAGCAGTAAAATATTTGGCTAGTGTGGCTAAACTAAAGGAACCCTAAAACTAAACTAAGAGAGAAATGGTGTATGTGGGCTCTCCAAAAATGGGTGTGGTCTCGTCTATTTATAGGCACAAATCTGGCCACTGGTACGTATGCATAGGTCCCTTAGGTGCGTACGCATAGGGTCCAGTTCCAACTTGGATGTGACACCCAACTCATGGCAATGCGTACGCACATCAGTCTTTGGTGCGTACGCATAGGCACTGGATTTGGCCTCCAAGCTTTTCTCCATGATCTTCTCGTTCCTCATGCTCTCTTTAGCTACTTCCGCTCGATCTTAGCTTGTTAAACCCTGAAATACTTGAACAAACGAATCAAGGCATCGAGTGGAACAGGAAACATTTGGATTCATAGCAAAAGTTGGCTAAAATAGTAGATATTTACATTTTAGGTCAAAAGGAATGATTATTCACGAACTTGCTTGTTTCGCATGTATTTAAGTGCTAAGAGGTAGATATTTTGTCAATTTAGCACATGAAATTACCCATCAAAATAGGGTCTATCAACCTCCCCACACTTTAATATTGGCATGTCCTCATGCCTAAGTAAATCAGATTATAAGGAGACTACACCGGTGCTATGCTAAAAATAAGACTGCAACAATAGAAGGGATTAAAAACTGTGCAACAGGCAAAGAGTATTATAGCAAATGCTAACCCCACGAAGACGTTGAAGCTCAGAAGATGATTGAATTACACTTGCATGAGGGGTCACAAGTCACAGAGTCGAGGAGCAAGAACCCTTCCCGGTTGTGTATCGCTCTATTCACTCTAGTGTTTTGGGCTAAAAGGCTCTCAGTTCCCATCCAATCTTGCTTTCGTGACTTGCCCTTCATCTAGCCAATCAACATTAGAGTATATATTTGTGCAACATCAAAAGGTCTTTCGAGGGTTGTAATGGGGCCAAGGTGAAGGTTTAAAAGTTTTATTTGGCTAAAACTTGAATGCTCTGATTAATCCAGAATGCTCCTAACCTCTTGTTCTTTACTCTTATTCCCATACCCACAATTACATGGTACGCACTCCCAATTTTCTTTTTGAACAGTAGATGCACTTATTCTATTTTTGTGTAGATTTTCTACTTCAGAATGGCAAAGTTTTCTTTTGATAGATTTTATTACATCTCTTTTTATATTTTTTTTCGCCTTTGCCATTCCTTCTTGTTTATTTTTGTGCAACTGCCCAATCTTGCTTTTCTAATGCATACATGTATCCCAAATGCTCTTTGAAGTTTCCCTTTCTTATCCTCTCAATTTCTTCTTGACACCCTTTCTTTTCTTCTCTCAAAAAGTAAATAACCACCAAATCCTAGATTAATCAGAGATCAAGTAGGGTAAAGTCATGGTTTTTCATTTTTGAGGCTTGTAATGTGCTCAATTAAGAACAAAAGGGTTTCAAGGCTCAAAGTTGGTTCCAAGAGATAAATGCAATAGGGTCAGGCTATTTGGGTTGTGAGCTTAACACAAATAAGGCCTTAATCATATGAATACACAAATATATACAATAATGGAGATAAAGAATCTGGCAAGTCACAAATCGCAATCATAGGAGAGGAATTAACACACAAGAAGGAAAATGGTGGTTTCTGGAACCACACTTTTTTTTGGCTCAAAAACTCTCTTGGTCTGTGTGTTCTTTCCTCTAGTCTATGATTGGAAGATTTCATGCAACTGTAAAGTCAATTTGAAAAGAATTTTCAAAAAAAAAAAAGATGGGTGGGGTCCCCAAGAAAGAGAAAGCAACAGTTTAAATTCCTAATATTTTGCAGAACATATTCACAGCATAACAATGAGAGTTAAATACTAAAGAGTCCTACATAATTACCCAAACAAACCATTGTCAGTCATAGAAGCAAATATTCAAAATATAAAGTTAGCAAATTGTTCAGAAAGAAAGATAGAATGGACCCAAAGCGATTTTGTTCTTGACAGCCCCCCTTTCACCTCCCCACACTTGAGATTGGCATGGTCCTCCACGTCTAAGACTTAAGCGTCATCATCAGTGGAATCGGAAGACGTTACAGGCATAAGATCTGGGAATTCCACACCTGGGTTTGCAGTGCGGATCATGTACTGGGTGTTCCTCAGATCTTTCTTCCGATGGTGGAGCTTCTTGAGAATCTTTTGTAGGAGGTTTGTTCAAGATGAAGATGAAGGGGTTCCTCTGCAGCAGAAGAGCTTGCAGGCTGAGACTGGATTTGACTGATAGGAGGTGGAATTGGTGTAAGAGGTGGTTGCGGAATGTCACCCTGCCAATCACCAAATGGGCAAAATCGGTTCTTATCCTCAATAACGATGTACCTATCCTCAGGATATGCGGGAACCTCATTTGCAAGTGCCATCCTCGAGATCAGAACTGGAAAGGGCAATCGCTAATCACTGGCACCTATTGTGGAATGATACATGGAATTGTTGATGATCCGACCAAGGTGGATTGGTCCACCTTCCATGAGTGTATAAATGAGTAATGTCATGCTCATGCTGAAGGTGGTGTGGTGCTTGAGTGGCTATATATTGCTAACAATCATCTTCTACAAACCCCGAGCTTGTGGAGTGAGTATAGCGTTGTCGAATCTCCCAGATTTAGGTTTATAAGAGTCCCACTTCATTCTGGGCATAGCAATTGTTGCAAGAACAAGCTCCATATCGAGTGCCCCTATATTTTTCCTTACCAAATTTTTCTCATAAGCTTCCTCCGCTTTGGACGGAGGTGGTATAGTGACTGGCAGAAAAGCGTTGATCGCATCCTCAGTTATGGGAATTTGCTTGCCACACAGACACACTATCTGTTGATTGGCAGAAGAGAAGTTGGAATAAAATTCCCGAACTAGAGTGACGTTGATTGGTGTCAGATTGTTATCCATGAATAACCACCCGAGTTCCCCTAGCCTTTCTTCCATGAAATCTTGCTGTCCTTGGAAATTGATGCACCTCTCATGCAGAATATCCCTGCTCAGCATCTTCTTAGACCGTTCATAATGCTTGCGGCTATCGAACACAAGCTCATCAAAGGGGGTTGCTTTTCTTTCAGCCTCAGCTTGGGCTGCAGCTCTACCCCTACGAGTCCTGGGGGTGATGTTTGGGTTAGCATCGACATATTTCGTTCTCGCTACTGCAATTCACAGACCACCAATGGATACACAATTTGATGGGTTACTCAAACAGGTGAAAACACAGATGATGATATGATAAATGAAAATTTTATATTGATAACCAAATATCAGCATGTGATAATGTTGGCGTATAAAAGGCATAGGGAATACGGAGCATGTAAAAGAAACGAGTCAGGTAATACAGAATGCTGAGTTCCCTAGGCAGTATCAATTGTATCCATTACTATCAGTCATGTGACAGGGAGTTTTCTAATCCTAAAACCTGACATAGTAAATGCTAACGGGGTTTGAATATGCCATAAAATCTATGCTAACTATGTTCTCTATGTGCTATCCTAACCACCTATGTAACTAATTATCATCTACTAAGAGAAGGATAAAAGGGAATACTTACTTATTTAGGGCAAAAAGCAAACAGAACAATTGATCTTCCGGAGATCAGAGAAAAACCCTAAACGCTGAGATCCCCTCTCTTCTGATGCGTACGCACTGGTCTGTAAAGAGGCGCATGCAGATGTGGTGGGATGCGTACGCATGTGGATGCCACAGGTGCGTACACACCCCTCTCTCTTTTTTTTTTTTGATAGACTTATTTAAAAAGAAGTTATGAGTTTTAAGGTAGAATGGTATTACCACGTTGGGTTGTCTCCCACCTAGCACTTTTGTTTATTGTCCTTAAGTTGGACATTTTCTGCTGTGTCTGTTGCTATCCAATGCTTGAGGATGCATTTTTCAACAATATGACGTCCAATTCCTCGTTGCACGGCTCATGATACAATTTCACTCAATTTTCATTAACCGTGAAAGTAGCTCCATTTGATTCTTTTTCCAATTCAATTGTCCCATATGGAAATACAGTCTTTATTTTATATGGGCCTTCCCATCTAGATCGCAACTTTCTTGGCATAAATCGTAATCGGGAGTTGTAGAGCAGAACTCTATCCCCGATTCCGAAATTTTTCTTGGCCAGCTTCTTGTCATGAATTGCCTTGGTCTGCTCCTTATATGTCTTGGAGTTCTCATAGGCTTCGAGCTTGATGCACTCTAATTCTTTGATTTGGAGTTTTCTTTCATTTCCTACCTCGAGAATATCCATGTTGCATTCTTTCACTGCCCAATATGCTTTATGCTCGATCTCGAATGGCAGATGGCAAGCTTTCCCATAAACCAAGCTGAATGGGCTCATGCCGATGGGTGTTTTATAAGCCGTTCTATAGGCCCACAGAGCGTCACCCAATCTCGAACTCCAATATTTTCTCTGCGGATTCACCACTTTTTCCAGGATCCTTTTTATTTCCCTATTGGACACCTTTGCTTGCCCATTAGTATGGGGATGGTAGGCTATAGAGACTTTATGGATCACGCCATATTTTTTCATCAATGCTTCCAGCCGCTTGTTGCAGAAATGAGTCCCTTGGTCACTTACGATTGCCCTTGGTGATCCAAACCTGCATATGATATGATTTCTTACAAAAGAAACAATAGTGTTAGCATCATCAGCTCGGGTAGCAATAGCCTCTACTCATTTAGAAACATAATTGACTGTTAACAAAATATACATATACCCATTAGAATTGGGAAACGGTCCCATGAAGTCTATGCCCCAAACGTCAAAAATTTTGCAGAAAAGCATAGGTTGTTGAGGCAATTCATCCCTTTTGGAAGTGTTTCCAACTCTTTGACATTGATGGCAGGTCTAACAAAATTGATATACATCCTTGAATAATGTTGGCCACCAGAACCCACATTCTAGCACTTTCCTTGCAGTTCTCTGAGGTCCAAAATGACCTCCACTTTCAGATGAATGGCAGGCATGCAAGATAGGTTGAAATTCTGACTCTGTGATGCAACACCTGATGATTTGGTCGACCCCTTGTCTCCATAAGTATGGGTTATCCCAAATATAATATTTGGAATCATTCTTAAACTTTTCCCTTTGTTGTTTCGAGAATTCTGGAGGAAAAGTGTGGGCGACCAAATAGTTAGCAATGTGAGCAAACCACGATGTTTTTCTTATGAGCGCATACTGATGCCCGAAATCCTTGTGGAGTTTCGGACTCTCCACCGACAAGTGCACCGGATCATATCAAATAATAAAGGTGAGTAAGAGTTATCGTCCCACGGAGATTAATGGACTAAGAAACAATGATCAATCGGTTCTTTAATTAGACAAAAATGAATAATCAAAGAGGTATCAAATCTAATCTACTAAAATCATGCAAAATCAACAAAATCCCAACAAAATCACTAAAGAGAAAACTTGGACAGCAAGTATTCAATCAAGAATAATGATAAAAAATCAATAATAATTAAGGGACAAGCCAAGGATTAAGAGATATTCACCCAAACATAACCCTAATTCAAATAATCAAGTTACTTCTCATGCAAGCAATCATCAATCACAAGAACCCTAATTAATTAAACCTTAATCTCTTAGTGATTTAGTTTCTCTAATCCTAATTAATTATCAATCTCTTGATTAACTAATTAAAATAGAGGTTAAGACTAATCCTAGTTCAATTATGTGAATTACTAGAGGGATCTAAGACTAGTTTTATGTCACTTACTAATTTAACAAACCCTAATTGTGATTCACACAAATAATTGCACAATTAATCAATTCCTTATCTCTAGTTCACTAAATAATCATGAAGTACAAGTCTCATACACAATCAATCTAGATTTCTCTCAAAATTACTAAATTGAAAGCAAAAAAATTTATTACCTCTTGGTTAAGTAAACTTTGCAATTGAAACAGAGAATTGCACTTTGAATTGAGAAGCTTGCAGTTGAAGAAAAATTGAAAATTAGATTAGGAATCCATGCTTGGGATGAACAGAGCCCTCATCCCTAGGCTTGATAAATTGTCTAGCTACTCATGGTGATGAGCGACAGAATAGAGAAGAAGATAGACGAAGTCATGAAACCCTAATTAATGAACGAAATAGAGAAAAACAGAACGAGACCTAAGTTTGTGAAAAATTATGTATCCTTGACTTAACCTAAAACTTAACTACTTATACTAATCACTAAACCCTAAGAATTACAATTACTAATCGATACAAATCTGCAAGTCTTGGGACTTGGGGAAGAGGTGAACCATGTTTGGGGTATGAGCTTGGGTCACGTTTTTGGCAAGGGTAAAACGTGAGGAGAACGTGACTGGAGGATGAGGTCTTCAAGCTTGGGCCTTGGTGAGAGGTGTCACGTTTGGACCATGTTGAAACAAGGTCCAAACGTGACCATGGGTGTGCTAGCCTTGGCTTGAGTCTTGCTTGGTCAAGTTTGGGGAGAATTAGGCATGGTTGAAACTTGGGAGATTGGTGAAGTTGCTGCCCTTCCCCTTGTGCTAGATGGGTTAGGCTTGGGCCATGTTAAAACATGGGCCAAACGTGACTATGGTGAGTTCTTGGCAAGCTCCCTAGCTTGCTTGGTCTTGGTTGCTTGTCATGTTTGGGCCATGTTATAACATGCCTTAAACGTGACTAGTGTGGGCTTTGGAGAGCTTGATCTTCCTTGCTTGGCCTTGATTCATGTCACGTTTGGGCCATGTTACTTCCTCTGCTCCTCTGATTCTCTATTTGTTTTCTTCTTCCTCTGTTTTCTTGCTTTATTTTCTTCAATTTCCTACAAATAATTAACAAACACTCAAAGTATCTAATTTATTTAAGAAATTGACATCTTACATTGAGTATTATGATAATTATCTACTAAATTAGCAAGAAATTAGTGCCTAGAACCATGAATGATGCACATGCATCACATGCACTCCTTCTAAAGGGAACGAATCATCAATAGGTAGTGGATCCTCAGCTATGTTTTCGAGACGGCTCAGATGGTCGGCCACAAAGTTCTGAGATCCAATTTTATCCTTGATATCAAGATCAAATTCTTGCAAGAGGAGGATCTACCTTATCAACCTGGGTTTAGACTCATTCTTCTTCAGCAGGTATTTCAGGGCAGCATGATCAGAATACACTACAACTTTAGAACCCAATAGGTAAGGTCTGAACTTTTCCAAAGCGAAGACAATGGCTAGTAATTCTTTTTTGGTAGTAGTGTAATTTGACTGAGCTTGATCTAAAGTTCTTGATGCATAGGCTATCACATAGGGTATCTTGCGTCGCATTGGGCTAGCGCGGCCCCTACTGCATAAGTTGAGGGATCGCACATGATCTCGAACGACAGGCTCCAATTAGGTCCTCTTATTACGGGAGCAGTCGTTAGAGCAGCTTTAAGGGTGTCAAATGCTCCGACACATTTTTCATCAAAGTTGAATTCCACATCCTCACGAAGCAAGTTAGAAAGTGGTAACGCGACCTTGCTGAAGTCCTTGATGAATCTATTGTAAAATCCTGCATGACCAAGGAATGAACGTATCTCTCGCACTGTGGCGGGGTAAGGTAGACTAGAGATAACATCAATTTTAGCGGGATCAACCGTTATGCCTGTTTTCGAGACAATATGCCCTAATACTATGCCTTGTTTAACCATGAAATGGCATTTTTCAAAATTGAGGACAAGGTTCGTATCAATGCATCTTTTCAGTACCTTAGTTAAATTGCTTAGGCATTCACTAAATGAGGTTCCATACACACTAAAATCATCCATGAAGACCTCCATGCATTCTTCAATTAAATCAGAGAAAATGCTACTCATGCACCTTTGGAATGTTGTAGGAGCATTGCACAATCCAAAGGGCATTCATCTATAGGAAAAAGTGCCAAATGGACAAGTGAAAGTAGTATTCTCTTGGTCTTCTGGATCTATTTGGATTTGGAAATAACCACTATACCCATCAAGAAAGCAATAATGTGTTTTACCTGTTAACTGGTCAAGCATTTGATCGATTAATAGGAGTGGGTAATGATCTTTCCTCGTGGCTTGATTCAATCTCCAATAATCGATGCAGACCCTCCATGAATTCTGGACTCTGGTTAAGACTAATTGATCATCATCTGTTTTTATCACGGTTACAATTGACTTCTTCGGTACTACCTGGACAGGGCTTACCCACTCGCTATCCCAAATATGGTATATAATGCCAGCTTCCAAAAGCTTGGTTACTTCCTTTTTCACTACGTCTAGGATCATGGGGTTTAACCTCCGCTGTGGTTGTCTTACTGGTCTTGCATCACTCTCCAAGTAGATTCGGTGGGTGCAAGTTTGCTGATCAATGCCCTTGATATCGGCGAGGCTCCAACCAATGGCTTCTTTATGCAATTTCAATACGTCAACGAGTTGTTGCTCCTCTTGGGAAGAGAGTTCTCCTCATATGATTACAGGTAGTTCATGGTTTTCTCCTAAAAAAGCATATTTGAGGTGTGGTGGAAGGGGTTTCAAAGCTGGGCCAGCTTCCTTCTTTGTTTATTCTCCTTTTGCTGATGGTGCGGCGCACTCTTCCTTGCTTTCATCGGCCTTGATTTCAGGCTTGACCTTTGCAACAAGTTCATCGATTATATCACACTGCAGTAAGGTATGTTGGAGGAACAATGTTCTTTTTTGGTCATGAATGATGAAGGTGATTATATCTTCCATGGTAGAAAATGAGAATGTTCCCAAGAATGCATCTAATTTGAATCTGGCTGTTTTGAGGATGGTCTTCCTAACAAGATTGATGTTTGCTTCCTGGCATTGTATGTAGGCATGTCTAAAACATAGAAGTCCACTGGGAACACTAATTTGTCAATCTGTAAAAGTACGTCCTCAGCTTTTCCTTTAACAGATGTAATACTTTTGTCTGCAAGAAAAAACTTGGCATCGGATGGTTTCAAAGGATCTAGATGAAGTTTTTCATATATGGAAAGTGGCATAATGCTTACGCAGGCTCTAAGATCGCACATGCAATCCCTGAGCAATGCGTCCCCCAAAGCGCATTTGACCAAATACGGCCCAGGATCCTCATATTTCCTTGGTAGTTCGTCTGGTTTGTAAGGTAGAATCTGGAGGCCTTGCATTGAGGACAAGGTTTTCTCTTCTTCAACAATATCTAGATCACCGATCTTCTTTTTGTGGGTACAGATTTCCTTCAGAAACTTCGCGTATTTGGGAATTTGCTTAATGATCTCAAAGAAAGGGAGAGTTACTTCCACTTTTCTGAGTAATTCAATGATTTGTTTGTCCGTAACCTTCCCCTTTTTTGTTCTTTTGGAGGCAGTAGGGTAAGGGAGATAAGCCACATTTTCAGCTGTTGGATCTGTGCTGTCGGTGGTAACTTCTCTTTGGGCAGCAGTGGGCCCCTCACTATTTCCCTTTGGTGTTGTATCCCTTTTTGGTGGAGCTTGGGCAACTAGGTCCAGCATTGGAGGTTCTTTGAGTTGAGTTCCGGAACGTAAGGTGACAGCATCCAAAGTATCCTTGAAGGATAAATCTTGTGAGGGATTATGTTGGATCACCTGATTCGCCAGTCTTGTTACCACTATCAACTGATCATCCATCTTCCGTTGGGTGTCTTGAAGCTCTGATCGCTCTCGAATCAAGGCTTCGAGCATCTGCCGTCTTATTAGTTGATAAGGGGATCCAGTTTGATCAAGTTGATATACAGGTAATGATTTTTCAAGCCTGAAGTAACTATCATTGCTACTATCAGAGAAGCACCCTTGTTGACTAGGCTCCATATTAAGTTTTTTGAATGTTGGGGAAGGGTCCATTTGGTAATACCACCTGGATAAAAATAGTTTATTCAACAGATAATAATGGAAAAAGATAACTACACTATCTATCAAAGAAAAATAAAAAAAAACTATACTATTCACAGTATTGACATATCTACAATCAACCAAAAATAAGTCCACATTTTCAGTTTCCAGGCAACGGTGCCATTTGACAGGTCTTCACAGCTTCTTTCGCGGCAGGTTCGAAATTCCTTAGTTTAGAAAATAGGTTATCGTTGTAGAGGAATCCAAATCTACTGTGAGAGTGATGGCGAATCAATCAACAAGAAAGGTGTCACAGGGTGCCACCAATTAAAAAAACTGAGTATGGACTTGGGTCGTTCTCCCTAGGAAATGAAAATGGTGTTTTTGCATTTGGTTGAGAAAAGAGTTGGAATTGCAGTTGTTTCTTTGAGAGCAGAGTAAAGAGATGGAGAGATTGCAGAATATTAAAGATTGCTCAGCTATGAGTTGAAATATCGTACGTCCCTACAATTGCCATCGGTCCCAGTTTAGATGCACTGTTACTTAAGGAAACTAGCCACTACTATCGAATGGTCGAGTGGTAGAGTTAGTCCCTATCCGAAAGTCCTAGGAATACACAATAACGTAGGACCTAGGTCTTACAATGAACTCGAATAAAATTCACCAAGGTGTAAATACACCGAATGAGTTCATATCGTTAAGGTCCTCCCGTTATTGGCAGGGGCGTAGCGTTAACGGCCTCGAGACTAACCCTGTTCCTCCCATATGTTGCCCTTAGGGACTAGTGACTAAGGTCATCCGCACATCTCAACCCATAGCAGGGACACACGGTCACTACTCGCTAATAACAGTTATCATAATGGCAGTGTAAAAACAGGCAGCATAACAGTAAAGAGACATAATGAGAAATTAAATGGACAGAGTAACGGTAGTAATATTAATAAAACCAGAAGTTAAATAGACAGAGTAATGGTACATAAAATAAACGGAAAAGCAGTAAAATATTTGGCTAGTGTGGCTAAACTAAAGGAACCCTAAAACTAAACTAAGAGAGAAATGGTGTATGAGGGCTCTCCAAAAATGGGTGTGGTCTCCTCTATTTATAGGCACAAATCTGGCCACTGGTGCGTACGCATAGGTCCCTAGGTGCGTACGCATAGGGTCCAGTTCCAGCTTGGACGTGACGCCCAAGTCATGGCAACGCGTACGCACATCAGTCTTTGGTGCGTACGCATAGGCACTGGATTTGGCCTCTATGCTTTTCTTCGTGATCTTCTCGTTCCTCGCGCTCTCTTTAGCCACTTCCGCTCCGATCTTAGCTTGTTAAACCTTGAAACACTTGAATAAATGAATCAAGGCATCGAGCGGAACGGGAAACATATGGATTCATAGAAAAAATTGGCTAAAATAGCAGATATTTACATTTTAGGTCAAAAAGAATGATTATTCACGAACTTGCTTGTTTCGCATGTATTTAAGTGCTAAGAGGTTGATATTTTTTCAATTTAGAACAGGAAATTACCCATCAAAATGGGGTCTATTAATTATACTTGCTAATTTCTTCAATTTTGGTGTAATTTAGTAGAATATGTAGGTGTGCTGAGTTAAGTTCAGGATAACTTAGCCATTTTTTTTCTTCCTATTCCCCAAATCTCTCGGTTGGTTGAAAATGGATAATGTTGGCACCGTTGGTTCCCCCTTTTTCATCGTTACGGCTAACTCTTATTCGAATTGATTCGACATGCGGCTCAAAGTAGTAATAACAAAAGTATGACGTTTCCTTAGAAAGGTATGCCTCACATATTGAGCCTTCTACTCTTGCATGATTTTTTGCTGATCTCTTAAAGGTTCCTATTTGTCGCTCAAAAAGATACATCCATCGATACTGAACAGGGCCGCATACACGTGCCTCGTAGGGTAGGTGCAGTGGAAGATGTTCCATGACGTTAAAGAATCCGGGAGGAAATATCCTTTCTAACTTACAAAGGATAACAGGTATGTTTTGTTCCATATGCTCAAGATTCCTAATAGATAATGTTGGAGAACACAAGTTTTTGAAGAATTGGCTTAGCTCGGTCAACGGCTTCCAAACATGATCGGGTAATTTCCTAAGGGCAATTAGAAGTAAGCATTGCATAAACACGTGACAATCATTACTTTTCATGCCGTGAAGTCTTCCTTGATATACATTAGCACACCTGCTTAAATTAGAAGAATATCCATCGGGTAGTCTCAATTCTTCTAACCAATGACACAAACGGTCTTTGTTTATGCGATAACACAAGACAGTGTGGATGACATTATCAAATACATTATTCTCAATGTGCATCACATCAAGACAATGTCGGACATCAAGATCCTTCCAATAGAGTAATCCCAGAATATGTTTTTTTTGGTCCAATTATGTTCTACCCCGTAACCTTGAAGTTGTTGTTGACGCCCTAGATCAACTATTCTCGGGTATTCCCTAACCTATAAAGTAATTCATCCGCACTTGATCAGATAGCGAGCTCGTCATTATCTTCGGTGTTCTTCCTAAATGAAACACGATTCTGCTTGTATCCATGATTTTGGGGCAAAAAATACCTGTGGCAGTCAAACTAGCTCTTTTTCCTATCATACTTTAGCTGGAACGCCTTTGTGTCTTCCATAGAAATTGGGCAAGACAATTTACCCTTAGTCATCCAACCAGACAACATACCATATGCAGGAAAATCATTTATTGTCCACATCAACATAGCCCGAAGATTGAAATTCGTCTTTGTAAACACATCATACGTAAGAACGCCTAGATTCCACAACTTATTCAACTCATCGACTAGAGGTTGAAGGTACACATCAATCTTAGATTTCGGATTTTTGGGTTCAGGTATTACGCACGTTAGAAACAGATACGGATCCTTCATAAACATTTCGGGAAGAAGATTGTAGGGGGTTACAATGACAGGCCAACAAGAATAAGGACTGCTGAAATTGGCATTTGGGGCAAACCCATCTGAGCAAAGACCATGTCTAATATTCCTAGGTTTGGCGGAAAAATCAGGGTGTTTAGGGTCAAATTAAAGCCATTGAAGACCATGAAAGGGGTGGGTCACAACATCGTACCTAACCACGTTTTCGTTCCAACTGTTCATTGCCGGCTCATCATTAGTTGTGTTGTAACCGCCTAGCACGTACCTACGTAGGTCTTCCAAAGTACCTTCCCCGTGTTGTACCCACGTTCCATAGTTGGCCATAAACCCCTTCCTTAGCAGATCCACCCTTACGTCATCGATGTTTTTAAACTTCATACATTTACATTTGGCACACGGGCACCTAACTTCTCCCAACCTAGCATAGTCGTCAATGCTCATGTAGTGGGCTATGAATTGGTCCAATCCACTTATATATGACGGTTTAAGTCTCCCTCTATTCGAATATACCCTAATGTACATCCACGAACGTGATTGCTCCATTACTTATTTAGATGATTAGTCCCTAAATTTGCCAAAATTTTAACCCAATTTAACTTACATTTTTATTAAATTTTCGTAATTTTTTAAAAAATTTGGGCAGAGTGTCCCCCAAAACCGGACCCCCCAATGAATTACAGAAATTAAATACATCTCAAAATTCGTAAACAATCAACATACAATTTAACAATTAGTGTTATTTAATCCTATCCGTTCTATCCACCTTATTCCCGACATCAAATACGGAGCAAACACAATCAATCTCCACAGCAAACAAACCGGAAGGATCTCTACGCCCCTGTACAGATTCATTCTCCTCTCCCATTCTACAAATCTATCCTAAGTGTTCAAGTCTCTATCGTAGACATGCATTCACATTTTCAATTAATTATTTGAATCAAATAAATTATTTAATCACCATTTAATATTAGTATGTGACCAACACTAATTAATTGGAATAGGTAACCAACCTAATCGTGTGGCAAAAATGGGCAACACCAAAATCAGCACAAACAGCTACGATCCCACCCTCCGCAGCAGTCCAAATCAGCGCCTTTAACCTGAAAATAAGCAAAACAGGCACAATGAGCAAACACATAATGTACAAAAAATAGGGTCATTAAAAACGAACAAAAATAGAGCAAATCAGAAAAACTAAACCGATTAAATCAAAGAGAAACTCGCCACGAGTCCAATGGCGGTGACGGAATGTTAAACAGAGGTCTGAGGAGGGAGAAACTGAGGAGAGGAGATGGTGGGGGTGGTGGAGAGAGAGGGTGAGTTGTGAGTTGATGAAGAAGATTTTTAATTTTACCAATGGCTGAGCCATCGGTACACTCCGTGTTTTTAAATTATCGACGGTCCAGTGAATGAATTCAACGCTGTGTTTCATTAAACAAATATTACCGATGGCCTGGTTATGAATGACGTCTGTACATTAGATGAATGTCGTCGGTAATAGTAGTCAACGCGCCAATTTTGAATTTTCAATTAATAATTATACTGACGGGTGAGCCATTTATAACGGGAGTCGTCAATATTATATTGTCATCGTTGGTTTTCGACGACTTAGCCGTCGGTAATATAAGTAAAATATTGACGACCTGTTTGTCGACGACTTAGCCGTCGATAAATTATTAATATTACCGACACCTTAGCCGTCGGTAATGTTAGTCACGTAGCACGGATACTCAAGAGGGGGGGTGAATTGAGTATAATAACAATTATAATAAATTTTCGCGGAAGCTTAAAATACTTTGAATTTAAATGACTCAAATGCTTGTACTAGTATT
>JASCZI010031500.1:0-17244 GCA_036250425.1 Stylosanthes scabra
TTTGTGTTTTTTTTTTTTTTTTTTTTTTGTCATGCGGGTCAAATATGTTAGTGCAGCTTTTTTCTTGGGTTATAGTTAGTGGCTTAGTGCATTTATAATCTTAAAAAAATTATAAATTAATTGTTAGGAGTGTTTAGAGAGAGTGAGCAGTTATGATTCTGTAATTCTGTTATAGGCAGTTGTGAAGGTTAGTTATATTGTTGATGTGTAAGTTATGAACAATTATGATCTTGATTCTATCTCAGGTGTTATATATAAGCTGCATATTCCTTATTGGGCTCCTTCCTTATTTGTATACTAAGCTTTCACCGGTGATATGCATGATTGTTTTCTTCTTTGCTAAGCTACTCTCTTCTTCTCGCTCTCTGCTATTTCTGTTGTTGTTTCTCAGAAGTTTAGTTCTCGATCATCATGTTTGAAATCTAATATTAATTATTAATTAATAGTTATTGAAATATAAAATAAAAATAAGAAAAAAATTGTAATTTTTTTTATAATACATTTTTTGGGTTTTTACCTACTATTTTTGTCAATAAGCTTTAAAATAGAGAGAATTTTATGACAAAAATTTCTTAATATGTATGAAAATAAAGAGAACTCATTAATTATTTTTGAAGTTAATTAACAAAAATAAAATAAAATATTTCACTGGTTATTTAATTATTGATTAAAAAAATAAAAAATTTTAAAAAAATTTAAATTAATATTAATCAACAAACTTAAAATATTATTATTTATTTAATTTTATTTTTTATGGATTGAATTATCTTATTTTATTGAGTTTTTTTTATTATTGATTATCATGCTAAAAATTTAAATCGTTGTTATTATCCCTTTCCACCGTAGAGACTAGATTGACATTGCAAGAGCAGGAAAACCGGGTGTGATAGTGATTAGTGGTTCACAGTTGGATAGTTGCATTAAAGTCAAAAGCGACACGGTAAGTGTTGGAAATTACATCGGGGTTTGAGCCCTATACACTACACTTACTCACTTTTTTTAATTTAAAAATACATACAAATATAATAATAAATATAAACATTTATTAATAAATGAGATTATATTAGATATTTTAATTTTAATAATTATATAATAATTATATATAAAGAAGTAATTTTATCAAATAAGTGCAATCAAATGATTTATTTTTATGCTAAACAGAAGATAATTTCGTGTCAAGTAAAACTTTATTTAGGTATATTTTTTTTATACTATTTAACACCGAAATAATATTCTATTTAGCATAAAAATAAATTACTTGGTTACACTTGATTGACCAAAATCACTTATTCAAATAGCATTATCCATAATTATAAATCATATTTAAAAAGGTTTTTTAAGTATTTTTAAAAGTACTCCATATTTTACAAACTACAAATATTAACACATTATTTTTTAATTTACCAAACATGAGATAATTATGTTTTTAAAAAACTGTACCACCTTTTCGAAAAGCTTTACGAGGCTAAGTCCTAACCATCTTCCACTTTTGACTATTGTAACACTTAAACACTATAAAATGGGGAATGAACCCAGCGTAACCCCCTGCATCACAATGTATATGAACATGGTTTCCCTTTCCCAGTTCCCTCTTTCCCTCTATCAACTTTTCAGAATTTCACATATCCAGCCAAGCATAAAACGGAATCTTATAGCTCTTAACAGATAATTATTTTCTTACTCATACTAAATATTTCCAATATTAATTTTGATATTATATTCAAACCAATTTAAATAGTCACAAAAAAAAAAAACTTATTTTTATGAGTTTGCCTATTATCATCATTATTGAATAGTAAATAGGTTGCAATTATTTCTGTCTTCATTATTATACGTGCCCTACTAAGGACAAAGCCACAATATTAAAATATTAATCTCTAACCTAATATGGTCTTAATTGGTTTTTCCCGGCATAATAAAGGTATGGTACCCTTAACAGTAACGAGGTTTATTGTAGAATAATATGTTTCCCAACCCAAGATTTTCCCACCATTAATCTCTCTCTCTCTTTCTGTCCCACCACACTCACAGGCACACATTGCCATTTCCCAGTGGCACTGAAGTAAGCAAAGTACTAACAACTAGACATCAACTCTTGTTAGCTCTCTTCAACTCACAAACCACTTTGATGTTGTTTTCCTTCCTTGATCTCACACACACACATGAAGTCATCACATTGTTGTTTTCTTCTCACATTCTTCATTTTCCACTCTTGTACTACTTCCTTTGAGCTCTCACAAAAATGGCCTTACTTTCCAACTTCAGGTATTGCTTCCTTTTTCATACTCTCTTTACTCTTTCCAACTTCATTTTTACCTACAACTATGAGAATGTAGGGGGTGAGTGAGTAGTTGTACTTATGGAAGCTTTGTTTAGTTTTTGTAGGGCAAGAAAATGGGGGAAATGCTTTTAGGTATTCTTCTAAGGGGTTAAAGCCAGAGAGGTATATTGGGTTTGAAATTGCAGCAGAACCATTTGAGAGCCCTCCATATCCCTTGGCTGCAGAGAGAACAAGGAGAAAAGACCCTCTTGATGGCTTCAAAGTCTACACAAATGGATGGAATATCACTGACCACCATTATTGGGCTGTAAGTTCTGCAAAACCCTTACTACACTAATTTCTTGTTCTTGGACTTGCATATGAGTTTTCAGTTTTGGATTATTTGTCAAAAAGGGTGGAGCTTTTTATGAAAAGTGAGTAACAAAGGATCATTTCTTGTCTTTGAAAGTGTTATATGGAATAATGATGATAAGAGTGGTTTTCTTTGGTAGCTTTATGCAAAATGTGAATGTTTAGATGTGCTTTTATCAAAAGACTGAACATTAACATTATTTTTTTTTGTGATGTTTGTGGGAGCTAAGATGGAAAAGGTAAAGGGTGAAATAACATTTTTATTTCAAGATTTTATCAAGGATAGAACTGTAATTTTATGTTTTGATCACCTAAACCTCCCTAATTGGGACAAGCTAAAATATAACTATAGCATGCTATAGAATTCACAAGAGACAGAGAAGGAAAATCACAAGGAGAGATGAGATTATTATTCAAAATCTCATAACAGACCTTTTGGAGGGTTTATTATTCAAAATCTTGCATTAACAGACCTTTCCCTTTCCCTACATGCATGTTCCTACAACAATAATGTTAAAATAAAGGTGAAAATAACAATAGTTGAAGATTAAGAAACAAGTACTATATAGTGTTAAAATTTGGTTTTAGATTTCTAGTAAATGATATCAATCCTTTTATAATTCGCTTTGTGCATTAACTTCAAACATATGCATGTCATATAAGAAAGGAAGATGGCAATACAAGTAAATTACTAAAATAAAATCACAATTGAGTAAGTACTGAATTTGTCAAGCTTCGTTTTCGCTTTCTTTAAGGAAATCCTGTGTTATGATACTTCAAATTGAATTGTTTGTACCATTCTTTAGTTATAATTGTTAATTTATTACTGGTTAGCTTCTCTGCTATGGTTATTTTAAATTTTTGTTTCTTTCTGTCTTTAGTACTTTACAAACCGAGTCCACTCACTACTATCTTTTCTTCATAAAATGCAGTCTGCAACATACACTGCAGTTCCAATATTTGTCATTGCAGCAATCTGGTTCTTGGGATTTGGCCTGTGCTTATTGCTGTTCGTCTCTTCTTACACGTGTCGTAAACGCGAGCCTTATGGTTACTCTTCTACATGCTATGTTCTCTCCCTTGTTCTACTGATATTATTCACTGTTATAGCAATGTACACATCTCTCTCTCTCTTTCTCATTTGATTTTCTGGTTTCAGGTTTCCTTTGATGTGTTAACAAGTTACTAGTCTCGATGTGTTTACAGGATCGGATGTGCGGTTCTCTACATTGGACAGGGAAGTTTTCATCGTAGCACAGCGAAAACATTGCAATATGTTGTAGATCAAGCCAATTCTGCCCAGGATCAACTCAGGAGTGTCACGGTTAATCTTGTTCAAGCAAAGCAGGTTGGAATTGATAGAGTTTTTCTCCCTGCTAATGTTCAAACCGATATTGATGCGGTCCAAACAAAGATCAATGCTGCAGCTGGCACACTTGCTGATCAAACAAAGGAGAACTCAGACAACATAAAAGATCTCTTAGATTCTATGTAATGATTGGAGTACTAGAATTCTGTCTGCAACATTTTATTTTTTTGGGGTTCTTTTGTATTATCTTTTGTGCTATATCCTTAGAGAAAATAATCAGGATTTTTAAAGAAAATAAGTTCTTCTTAGAGAAACCAGTTTTCTGCTTTTTCAATCATATAGAAGACTTTAGTTGTATAATCACTTTTTCAGAAAAAACTAAAACAGCAATTTCTTGACATTGGTACAGGAGGATGGCACTTATCATAATAGCTGCTGTTATGATAGTCTTGACATTTCTTGGATTCTGTGAGTCCCTTTCTATCACCAAATTTAGATGCAGAGTTTCTTGATTCATAGTGGTATGTTAAATTGATGTTCTGATTTGTTGCTACTTCAGTGTTCTCAATATTTGGCCAGCAGCTCCTTGTGTATATGTAAGTAAAGATATACTGTCATATCAGTTCTTTGATTTCTTTTCTAGAAAACTCAAACTTCACTTGCATCACATTCTCTTCTCATGAAATTCTTTGACATGAATAATTGCAGCTTGGTCGTCGCAGGATGGATTCTTGTTACCGGTACCTTTATATTATGTGGATTGTCCCTTGCTCTCCACACGTAAGTCTCCTTCTCCCTCCCTAAAAGGGTCAAAAGGGTAAATTAAATTGATAAGGTTAGGTGATCTTGCACGCTACGGTCCTATACCGTATATACTAATCTGCGTATTATGACTACTTAGCATTACTCTTCCGTATTCTATAAAACTTGACATTGACTTTCATGTAAATATGATATCTATAAAGTCCTAACAAAGCAAGGGGTACTGCATATGATATCAACAATGTGGTAGCATAGCAAGAATAGATTTATGTTCTTCATGTCAGAGGCATGACATCACAAGCATTGTTTAGTCCTGCCATAGCATCTCTGATTCTCTGTTTTGTTTTCTACCTTTCAATTGTTTATTTGTAGTGACAATCATATTTATAATTGACATCTATGTTATATTTTATAAAGAAAGTAAACTAGTAGACTACCATTTCCAACCATGAAAGATTTTTATGCTAACAATTCTAACCCTGAAAGATGTAAACTAACTTGATACCCATCAAATGTTGGCTTGGTACAACAAAATTACCCAAAATGTATGACAAAACTACCCAACAAACTATCGATTTTTGGTAGTTTTGTCAAACAAACTCAATCTGTGATGAGTATTAAGTTAGTTTACATCTTTCCGGGTTAGAACTGTCAACGTCTAAATTTTTCATGGTTAGAACTAGTAGTTTACTCTTTATAAGATACAGAAGATACCAAATTTCATGCAACTTATGTTAGTTTACTCTTTATAAGATACAGAAGTTACCAAAATTTTCTACATGTGTGGAGCTAATCCAAAATAATAAGCTTTCAATATCTTGCATTTGATAGTGTGACAACAGACACTTGTGTAGCGATAAATCAGTGGAACATGCTTCCCAGTGCCACTGAAAGCACAGCCATGGATGAGATTATGCCATGCTTGGACAAACCCACTGCAAAAGAAACATTGGTAAGAAGCAAAGAAGTAACTTCTGAGCTAGTCAATTTGGTCAACCAGATCATCACAAACGTTTCCAACATAAATTTCGCCCCGAATTTCACCCCGCTGTACTATAATCAATCCGGTCCCTTGATGCCGCTCCTCTGCGATCCGTTCCGCCCTGATCTGACTGATAGACAGTGTGATGCTCGTGAAGTTAGCCTAAGCAATGCTACACAGGTACATTAACAGAACCTTCATTCAACATAAAGATCTGATATATGAATTATGAGGACTCCATGTTAAATCAATATAACTATCTTGTGAAGCCAGACTCATAAGATGCTCAATTTTTCAAACATGCTACATTTATTTCTTAGGACAAATTACACTTATTTTCCCCCATGTTAGGACAAATTTCATAACCTTTTTTCTGAGATTTAGATGATAATACACTTACTACTATTGTATTTTGTATAAGGGAAAACATTAACATTTTTCGGTTAACAATCAGCTAAACCCTAAACCCTAAATTCTTAATCTTTGCTCATCTCACTATTTTATTTGCACTGAGTTTCACCAAACCTCCGAAGATCAATGTAATTAGCCCTTATTTTTGCTAGCAATGTTATTCAAACTACCTAAAGTTGTCTAACAACTTTTTTGAGAACAAATTGCGGTTTCGGTGCAGAATCTAAATTCTACCCATTTTCTTTCTAAATCTATTTACAGATTTATGATAACAAAAAATTGTGGTGTAAACAACTTTGAATGATTGTTTGTACAAATGACTTACCAAGACTAAATCTCATGAATATATGAGAAACATTGTGCTGAAGTTTGCATTGTAATAATGCAGGTGTATAACAACTTTGTGTGCCAAGTTTCACCATCTGAGATTTGCATAACCCAAGGAAGATTAACCCCTTCATTCTCCAACCAAGTTACATCTGCAATAACCATAGCAAACACCTTGAACAACAATGCTCCTAACCTTGTTCAGCTACAAGATTGCTCCTTCGTTCTAGAAACTCTCACCGAGATTTCAACAAACCATTGTCCTGATCTAAGCCGTTACTCTAAATGGATCTACATTGGATTGGTTATGATCTCTTTCTCTGTTATGTTCTCTTTGATCTTTTGGTTTGTGTATGTAAGAGAGCGAAGACATCGTTTGTATGCAAGAGAACCTAAAGGATATACTCCTCCGAGAACTCCGGCACGGGCATGGACACCGGCACGAGTACAACAGCCACCACCGCCACCACCGCGACCGGCTAGAAGATCGCTGCCCGGACCTCCACCACGAAGATCGCTGCCGGCACCTCCACAGCGACCTGCGCTACCGGCACCATCAGTACATGCACTTGAGCTTGCTCAAGTCCCTGCATGGGGACAAGGATGATTAAGAAAAAACTATGTTACTGCCATGTCCTAGAATTAGGTGAAAGAACTTGTTTTAGCTTCTTTTTGTGTGTAATTTTGTAACATTTGTATGACACACCAGTAAGAAATTGTAATGAAACGCCATAATTTTACATGTCTTCAAAGGAAAGATGCTATAGCTACGTACATGTATAGGCTATTACAATCTAGGGTTAGTACTAATGGGTCTATTAATTCACTTTTTAATAAATTAATTAATTAATAATAATAATAATAAATCAGATTAAACAAAAGAAGAAATACATGATATTCTGATGAAAAGGAGGAATGAAAATTATTAAAACAATAAATTTAGAAAAAGAGGGATGGAAATATTTTTTATTTACATTAATTAATAGCCGTTAGATGATGGTTAAATCTCTAAAGGGTATTTATTGGAAAATAAAATTTCTACAGTTGATTTGAAGTGAATTTAATGACTAAAAAGTAAAAACACTTACGCAGTAACACTAATGGATGGGGCAGTTTTTTTGTTTACCCAAAAACAAAAACTTAAACGTTTGCTTCTTTAGAAAAAAAAGCATACAAAACAACAGAAAAAAAGCCCTTGGGCCTCGGCTCTTTGTGGTGCTGCTAGCCTGCTACCTTCTTCCCCTTGCTAGTTGCTCCGTTCTCCACAACTCCTCCTCCTCCTCCGTTCACCTCTTGTGTCGCTGCAGTGTCTCTGCCTCCTTCCACCAGCATCTCTGCCACCCGCGCCTCTATTCAATAGGGTTTACTGACCGGTTCGGTCGTCGTAACTTTTTAAAACTGATTCTAAATTGAGCTTCGCTGTTGTTTCTTGCTTCTTGTTGATGCTGTTGTTGCAGATTTTCTTTTTTTTTTCATATTGATGCTGCTGCTGATTTTGCTCCAATATTCAACTCGATAAATTTCAGTCCTCTAAACAACTATGCTGCTAAGATTAAACTGTTTAATTAGCTGTTGTTATTGCTCCTATGTTGTGCTCTGAGGCTTATCCTTTTGTTGACTTACTGTATAATAGACCTAAAGATTATCATTACCAAAGTGTTGATTGGTGTATATATAGACGTAAAGATTATCTTTAAGTACTGTTGAAAGAAATGTAAACTGTTACACATTTTTTGGGAACTATGATATATGTAACAGTTAATAGCTGTTTGACAACCTGGCTTGGTTCTATTCTGTAATATGACTGTTCTTTTCACTTTTCTTAATGATTTAGGTTGATTCATAAAGGAGAATGGCTGAAGATATGCAATTGCAAGAGTCTGCAGGACACACAAGAAAGAGGAAGCTTGGTAAAAAGCAAGGACATAAGAAAAAGCTGAAAACAATGGAGCCTCCTCATGGTCAGAAGAAAGTTAAAGTAGACAAGAAAATGAAGAGACTCTTCCGCAAGCGTGCACGTGAGTATAATTCTGATGACGATGAAGATGAAGAAGAAAATGAGGCCACTGTACCTACTACCACCAACAAGCACAATGGGGATCAACTAGATAGTGAAGAGCCATCTGAAGACGAGGGCAAAATAGAAGGAGGACGAAAAAGGTTGAATAAGAATGCAACTGATGGGGATAATGAATTTTCTGAGGATGAAGGAGGAGAAGAGGATGGTGTAGTTCAGCCAGGAATTATGAAATTCACTGAGGGAGTTAGGGCATTTAAGATTGCTTTCAGGAATATTATAAATAAGAGTGTTTCCGATGACTTGTTGGTAAGTTAGGACCAAGTTGATCAGAGAACATGTTTATATTTACATAAACCATTACAAAGGTGGTTGTCTAAGACTTTGATAACTCTGTAGGGTCCAATATTATCAGGGCACAAGAAGCTTATTGCCGACAAGCTTGCAGAGGAAGAAACAGAGAGAGAGACCAAGGGGGAGGCAAAAAAGGAAAAGCAGAAGGTAATTTTAAAATTCAATTTGACCATGATCTTATCTTCATATAAGATATAACCTTTGTTTTAAAATTTATATACATATTAAGTGTTGCTCCAAATTTTCCCTGTTTGGCAATTAATCTGATTATTGTTCTTATTGCTGGTTACAGTTAGCAGAAAAGGGGCATGTCAAACCTGCTAATTATATTGTTCCACATGAAAAGTTCTTAATAAGTGTTGCTACCAAAGGAGGTAAGCATATTGGTTATTCTTTTAAATTCAGGGTTATGGCTTCTTATTGATTTTGATGACTTCCATTTTCCTCATACCGATTCGTAACTTTTGATGACGGATAACCTCGTGTTGCTTTCAGTGGTCAAGCTGTTCAATGCTGTAAGTTTTCACTTAACACACTTTTGGTTTCATTTATTCTGTTTCTGTCTCTTTGATGCGCTGTGACTTTATCATTATTTAACCAGAGATTATATGCATACCTGTTCAGGTCAACAAGGCACAGTCTGCTCAAAAAGGTTTAGACCCCTCAAGGGCTAAGGATGCAAAAGGTAATATTTTTATTGCCATAAGAGTGTGAAAAGGAGACTTAAAAATGAAAATTCATGCCTATAGTTCTGATAATTGAATCAAGAAAATAAATAGAAATCTTATTTCGGGGATAATTGTTTTATTTTATATTATCTGGGGAAATTGTTACTTCAATCTGATTAACTCATTTACAATTGCGTTTTCATTTTGTAATTTTTGATAATTACATTATTAAGTTTTATATGTTTATATCTAATTAGATTATACCATAGTCTCAATCATGACTTCATGCTTTAACAGCAACCTTTATTGCAAATTCTTACTTTGCTTGAGACTTGAATATCTTTGTCAGAGTAGGAATGATTAACATTTGACAATCTTTCCCTATTTTCTAATGATAAAATGCTTACAACCAATAAACTGTAGCCGGAGACATTCAGCGTGGCAAAATTGTGCATAAAACTGAAAGATTAATCATAAAATTATAAATCTTTGTAATTTTGTGATCCTTTTGTTATTAATGACCACCTGGCAATACGCATCATTCTTGGATTCCAATGGTACAGATATATTTTCAAACTATGCATGCTACAATGTTCATTAACAGCTATTTTGCTTGATAGTAGTTTGTGCTTTAGAAATCTGGTTCATGTCTATGTTTAAATAAACTCATTTTTTTTTTGCTAATCGTTCGTTTCTGGGACAGATTTACATAATTAATAGATATATACTTTGTTGTGTTTATACTGTCTTGGAACTGTCACTCTGTTCCCAGTAAATTCCTCAGTTTTGAATCAGTTAAAATGTAAACAAATATGATTAATCACATGCTTATTGTTTTCAATGAATTTAGTCATCATGTAGGCAATGATTTTTTTTATGATATATGCACAATTATAACTATACAATGTGTGTATGCTGCCAGAGATAAAAAAGCGGACCAAAGCAGCCTTCTTTTCAGAGCTAGGGAAGCCATCATTTACAGCAACTGGCACCTCAGCAAAGGTGACATCTTATGCCCTTTTTCTCCTTTAGGGTCAACTTTTAATCGTAAGCCCATTTTTATGATTAATAACTTAATGATATTATTAAGCAGCCTATGTTCTATTTGTTTTCAGCCCTAATAACAGTATGGAAAAATGGGTAATAACCATTGAAAAGTACATTTGTTGGATTAACCATCAACTATGACAATCCAGGAGAAATAAAGTGAAATCATTTTTTTCTTTTTTCTTAATTTTCCTCTCTGAGCTGTAATATAGTTCAAGGAAGGAAAACACATTCTTATGACCGAAGCAAATCAGGAAAAGGAATGTGGTTCATTCTGATTAAATAAATACTAAATTGGCAACAAATGAGTGGGAAGGAGAGAGATCTTGGGAGATCTGTAATGGGGAAAGGGAATGGAACATTAGGCAGAATATTGAATGGACTTGGAAGATAGTGGCCTACTTGTATTCCCTATTCTTTTTCTTGTATGCATAATTCTGAGCTGATTTGTCCCCATTTCTGCTCCTCCCAAGACCATGCAAGATAGTATTATAGTGAAGAGGATGAAGATAATGGAGAGGGGAGGACAATGGAATTTGGTTAAGTGACAGGGTGCTCATGTGGTTTGCTACCATCATGGTAAGTGAACTTCTATTATTATTGTATCTTGTTCTAGGTGTTGCTATCAAGGCATATAGAATGGGTGTTCAAGACAGAAAATCTTGGAAAATATGAATTTCGGAGGATATTTGTACTGGGAAAAGGCAGTGGAAAGTTAAGCAGAATACTGAGTGGACAGTGCTCCTATAATTTCCTTGGTCTATCCATTCCTTCCTTCTAGACATTCCTCAAACTTGATTAATATATAGATGAATTTCTATATTTTCCTCATTGATGCAGTATGTAAAATAAACCTTTGTATATATTCTATTAAATGCTTTGATGTTTTCATAAGAGGAATGACTAAGGCTTGTTAGATCTGCACAACCATATTTAGTTAAACATGTTTGTACGAGGTAGCTTTCTTCCTTCTGTTGCTTATCATCGAACTTCCGGGGTTCTTGTTGTTCAGGCGAATGCACATACAGGCAAGGTAGAAGAGGAACAGCCTGCTTGGGCTCCATTGCAAGACAATTATATGCTCACAAGTTCAAAGTTAAAGAATTGGGACAAAATGCCAGTAAGAATCTTTTGTAACTAAGTTAATTCTGTATTCTTTTTTGTTATGCATTTTGCTGCTAAATTGGACTCATCTTTGAACATTTTCCTGCAGGATAAAAGTGTCTCAGATGATGTTGGAAGAGCATCTGAAGATAGTAGTTCAGACGAAGATTAAGGCTGTAGATGATGATAAAGGCCCTCATTAAGGTGAATGTATCATTACAGGACTAACGGTTTTGAAATTTTAAATTGGTATTAGCGTTTTTACCCCTTTTTCTTCATTGATGTAATTTTAGGATAATCAAGTTTGAAAATCAACAAGTTTTTCAGAGAGAAATTTACTAGTTGCCTATTTATATTTTGTGGAAGTCTATGGTGTTCTGCTTGTCCAAAAGCATCCGAATCGTGGGTACCCTACCCGCCTCAACACGGTTGAGGATGGCAATTACCCGACCCGATGTGGGGGCGATTTTTAACTGGCACTTGTGCTTGAGTGGGGCAGGGCAGGGTCTGAGTTTCACCCTCTCAACTGAAATGCTACATACTTAACATTCCTGAGTGTTTTTCACCAACTATACCATAGAAGTTTTCTTATATATTTGGATTGTCACACTTAATTAGAACATAGCAATTCAAATAGAAAAAAAATTAGGGAGCCAATACATTATGATCAAAATGGAGCCAACATATAGTTACGGATGATAATTCATATAAATTTTAGATGATAACTTAATCTTGGATATATGAGTTACGGATGATAACTCTTATAAATTTTGGATGATAACTTAATTATTGGCTTCCTAATGACTCTTTAACGTTGGTTCCGTAGCATTATTTGCAATCAAAATGAATATATCATCATTCAAGATCATAATTTTGTGTTCTAAAGCAACAAAAGCTATTTATTAGTATTACAAGAAAAAAAGGATGAGTAAATGCATAATCTAAACTAGCCCTGTAAGCAACATTCACTCAAACTTAGAAGGAATCCAAAGTTGAGTCTTAGATTATACAGAAAATTGTGATGGTAACTTCTTACAAATTGCAACTCCCGAAAGGTGCCAAGATTTATGGTGTCTTTCACGTGTCAATCCTAAAAGCATTTAAGATGGACCCAAATCTACAATATTTCCCTCTTTCCCCAAGTGACAGAACAGCAAGGACATGTGAAATTCCCCAACTTGATTCCGGAAAAGAGAAATGTTTCACAAAAGTCAAACATGTCTGAGAGTTCTTCACACATCGAGATAGTGGAGTCACAATGACGCACAGTTTCAAAGGCACTTTGGCATCATAATTAAGTTCTAGTATGAATAATTAGAGTAGTTGATAAGAGTCTTAATTTCTGAGTTAAGTAGATAAACTCGAAAAATAGAAGAACTAAGCCAATAAAAATATGACTCGGTTAGAAATAACCAATCAAAAATAATTAAATACCGAATAATTAACACACATCATACTAAATATGTGTGATGTGAATAATTAACATATCGATATATTATGTGTTTGAGATAGTATTTAGTGTAATAATTAACTTCAAGATATATAATAAGATTTCATCATTTGAGTATGAATTACCTACCATTTTAGTTTGGTCAACGAGATGAATTGATTGAAGTAAAACTATTGAGAACTCGAAAAATCAATTTAACATAGTACAAAATATGATTAATTACATCAATTCATAAGTTTTATAGTGAAGGTTCTTATTTCTTAGAGTCTGTTTGAAAATGTTAAAAATTTAAACTTTTTTGTGCAATTACTTTTTTAAAATAATTGATTATGTGGAATATGTGCGTGGCAATCAATTCATATTTGGATATTTTAGAAAATAAAAAAAAATTGTATTCAAGATAATCCGCTGTATTTAGAATATATGAAAAAAGATATTTTTAAGTGGTATAAATACAAAAAAGTGTATGAAATAATTATTTTTATAGTTTAATATTTAATACGACTTGAGGTCAAATTAATTAAAAAAATATTTTTTATTATAATCATACACTTCAAAATATTGCTTTAACTTATAATAAGATATTTTTAACTTTAAAATAATGATTAATTTCAATTATAATCTATTTTTAAAATTTTACTTAAACATAATTAGTTTTTACTTTTTAGCAAATTAAACCCTTTTCACATTTCCCAAACATACTCTAGACTTCAGTTTGATATGAATATTTAACTTTACTATTTTAAAATGAAAATGTGTGTATTCCTTTCAATTCCCATTCTCACTAGCCTTCTGAAACATTATAATGGCCTTTATTTCTCCGTAAAGGACACTACTTGACTTGATCATACATGTATGCTATTCATCACTATATATTTATATTTATTCATACTCTTATTATTGGACATCCCATGCAGGCTCTAATTATTAGCTTATATTATATATTTTTAATTTCTCCCATATCATATATGAAGATCTCCTAGAATATATTATACCCTTATGATATTTACACAGTTATATGTATATGTATACGCACATTCACATACACATGTATGTATTATTAGCAGCCACGGAAGTGTATCATAATATGTATTGTTGTTATAATTAAAATAATAATGCATAGGATGAGAATAAAATAAAGAATTTACTTTTTTGTGACGCTAAAGAATTTACTTTTAATACGTTTGATATGTATGGTATATATATGTCAACAACAAATAACAATTACATTTTTTTATCTTTAAATAAACATTTTAAATATAAATATAATTAGATAATGAAGGTGTAAAAATTTTATATTATCAAAAAATTAAAATTAAAACTAAACTTTAAGATAGATTAGGTAGTTCAATTATTATAGAACCTAATTAAAAGAATATCTTAAGAGCACTTATATATTTAAGATTATTAATAAAGAAAATGATAAATTTTTTTAGAAGAATATTTTTAAAATAAAATAAAATAAATTGATGAATTTATGATATTAGTTTTTGGCAATTAAATTTATTACTTTTTTTCCAGAAAATTTATTACTATTCAAATAATCTTAACAAATATTATTATTTTAACAATTGTTGATATGGTCCGTAAGACCTTGGCTCAAAACTACATCAGCTTGGCCAAACATATAATTCGACCCAACAATTTAAATTAACCTATTTATGCAAGTGACCAAATAGATAAACAGTAACGGAAGACAAGAATTTATAACCGCCAAATAATGAAAATAAATTAATTCATAACCACAATAAAAACTTGTAACCACAGCTAAAGAAGTGGAATTCATTAACTTGACCCTAACGATATAATAGCCACTCTCAATCATTCTCTACAAATACACTTAATAAATCTAAGTCAAAGTATGATTTTCCTTCTACTCACAAGTGATGCGGGTACCACTCCTCACAGTTTCAAGCTTTGGCGGCGTGTGTCCATCCTCTTCATAAGCAAGTCGAGCACTTTCATCTAAGAAGGAGCTCTTTTCTGGTGATTCAGGCCAGAACAATTGTAACAAACAAAATTCGTTAATAATATAATCAATAATGCTCCCCAGTTTGTTTTTTTCTAGAATAATATACACAATGATACACACACATGCTTCATAGCTTTGCACCCAAAACTTGAGTAATCCCCAATCTCATGAACTACCATGTTTCCCTTTCAACCAACCATTTTAGTCTTCACAACTGTCAACCACATAGGTTGTTCCACTAACCATAGCCACCTATGATTTCAATTCCTTTTCTTTTGGTGAGTGGTTATGATCAATTACCATATATGTCTGGTTATCTCGATCATTCTTCTAAGATGTGGCTAATATTTTAATTAATTCTTTCATTATCTTTGGGTAAAAAAAGATTTCTTGTTTCAGAGCTTACCACTCCTCTAAGATAAAATAACTAATTAAATATCATCATCACCATATATGTTCATACCTTTTACTTTGTCTGACAAAAATTAATTAATAATAGCATTGTACATCATATTTTATTTTGAATTGGTAGAGTCATTGTCATAGAATACATTTTCAAATATGATTTTTCATTTTTTTTTACCAACTAGAAAGTAGAAACAGTTAGGAGACAGTTGCCAAATAAAAATGGCCTTTGGTTTTTGCCAAAGCACACAATACTAAACAGAAAAGACAAAGTTCCAAAGTTATGGTTGTTTAATTTCACGCCTTAATTATAGCCTTTTAATTTGTGTCTGTTGAATCCGATATATATATATATTAATTAGTAGATAGGGTTGACGACATGTTTTTCGGTTGTATTTCAAATCCCAGTTATACTCTCATCAGTCACCACAGCTGTATGTATGTCTTCCTTTATTATTAATGGATTCTATGATCCTACACAATAAATTTTTTTTGGCCATGCATGGAAATGACTAAAAATATAGTTTAGTTAAAAAAAATTAGTCTAATGTAGTAAAACAAATACATCAATTAACAATTATTGTGTCCCTTGAATTTTGTTTGATTCTAAAATGCCCCCCTGCTGTTCGATTTTTCCCTTCAATATATTTTTTTAAAAAATGAAAATGTATATGATTGAGGACATACACAGCAGGGTTTCTATCAGTTATTTAAGGTATTTTTTGTGCTTGAAGCACCTTAATATATATCAAATGATAAAGTATGACAAATTAAAGATTGCTGGTTTAATCAACTTTGGCTTTTACTTGTGGATGACTCAAATAAAAATAGTGAAATTGATGTTGTAACTATTTTTTGTTACCAATAAATGAAGAAAGATATTACTGTTTGTTATTAGGGTTTTGTTCATGGTGTGAATTATTTCACACCCCATTTCAAAACCCAAAACAACCCCGCCTTTGTTTTCCTATTATTATTAGAGACTTTTCGGTATAAATATAAATAGTAAATATGTAGATTTTATTAGAAAAATATGTTAATTTATATTTGTATTTTATTTTTAAATGTAAAAGGTAGAGTTTATATTGTAAAAAAAAATTTATATCTGTATAAGTTTATATCGGCACTGAATTTTTATTATTATTATAAGCAAATGTGGATTTAGGTGCTTCCTTACCTTGATGTCTAGTACAGATGAAGGTGCAATATTTCAATACTAGGTGGATATAGTTATAAAATATTCTTTTATAATATAAATTTTATTATTTATATTCTACAAAAGTTAAAATAAATATAAACGAGTCTTCATATATTTTTAAGATAGGTAGCTGGATGGTATAAATTTATATCGGATAATACAGTATATAAATTTGGTACATAGGACGGACATGGGACCAAACTCACCAAAGGACTAAAAGTAAATACAAAAAAGCAATTAAGATAGGTAGCTGGATGGTGTAGATTTGGATAAGAATGCCCCCACATTACTGCATGCACCATATCATACATGTACAAATAAAGATGATGAATGGCATGAAGGACAACAGAAGATTGAGATGTGCAATCCACCCTTGCCTTCTCTTTAATTACCCCACACCTTTTTTTTGGTACATTTGAAGAATAACTTTCACTAGCTAGGTGTCACGGTCTTGGACACACTCCAACGCTACCGTAATCGGCACTTGAACTTACTCAACTTCTTGAGCTAAGATCAAGTCAGCCTAACCCTCAATATTAGCACTAAAGCTAAAAATATAAGAGAACACAAGAGAAAGGAAGCTTTGGTGGAAACCACTTTACTAAC
>JASCZI010031504.1:4702-17197 GCA_036250425.1 Stylosanthes scabra
CGAGTCTTTGCTGTATTGTTATCAATATTTTTATATCGGATATTCTATTTGGTTAGTACTTTAGACCTTATGAGTTTTGGATTACAGAATTATAAAATCAACTTTTTTGTTTTGGCATATCAATGGCCCTGCTTCATCATTATTTCAGATCTTGGACTTGAAGGTTGTATTGAGCATGTTTGGAAGGATACCATTGTATATCTTGATAATAAGGATCCCATTTTTATTGGACGTTCTTATGGACGTGTCAGTCGACATTTGCTTCATGAGGAATTGTTAAAAAGGTAAAACTGTTTGCGATAATTGTAGTACCGTTATCATTTCTGTTGATTAGTATTATCTTATCTTAGTTGTTCATATACGTTTGTAGATTTATAATTCATATTAATTTTTCCTAGGTGTGTAGAGTCAGGTGTATCGTATCTTAGCTCTAGAGTTGAAAGGATTGTTGAGGGTAGCAATGGCCACAGTAATGTCATCTGTGAATATGATATCGTAGTGCGCTGCAGGTGCTGTATCTCTTGCTTTTGATATTTTTAACCAGCTTTTTATTACATTGAAATTTCTGACATTTTATTATAGGCTTGCTACTGTTGCATCAGGAGCAGCTTCAGGGAAACTATTGCAGTATGAAGTTGGGGGTCCAAAGGTGTCTGTTCAGACAGCTTATGGTGTGGAAGTTGAGGTAGGAGGCTGGCTATACGGTTTTCAGATTTCTGTTGTATATTGTTGTAACACTAGTATCCTTAAAAGCTACCTACCTACTCATCTGCATAATTGTGGTTTTCTCATTTTCTTATTTCCTAAATCTTGAGGTTTCACATGCTTGCATCTTTTAGAATGTGTGGCTTTAGGAAATTCCCTTGTCCAGTGTGGTTAACATGGTTGATTTTCTTCTATAATTTCTAACAGAAGTCCAGGAATAGTAGTTGACAGATTAATGTTAATGATACCAATTTTTGTTACCATGTTAGGTGGAAAACAGTCCTTATGATCCCAACCTGATGGTTTTCATGGATTACAGAGACTACATGAAGCAAAATGTTCAAACTCTCGAAGCAAATTACCCAACATTTCTTTATGCAATGCCTATGTCTCGCACAAGAGTGTTCTTTGAGGTTCTCAATGCTTTCGAGTGTACTGTCTTATGTACATAGTGTGTTATACTTTTACTTGGATTCATGTAAAAGTGGCTATTACAGGAAACCTGTTTGGCGTCAAAAGATGCAATGCCTTTTGAGTTATTAAAGAAAAAGCTGTTTTCGAGATTAAATACAATGGGGATCCGAATCACAAAAACTTATGAAGAGGTAAGGCATCGAAAATGGCATCTAGGATTGTGTATATTAGTGCATCTAGGTTTATCTTGATCTAAATCTGCATTTTAGCACCCCAAAAAATTTCCTTTGTTCTATTAATTTCTCTGTAGGAATGGTCTTATATCCCAGTTGGTGGATCCCTACCCAACACAGAGCAGAAGAACCTTGCATTTGGTGCAGCTGCCAGTATGGTACATCCAGCTACAGGCATGATCAAATCTTCATTTTTTTCTGGACATGATGTTAAATTTATTGCCCTTACAATAAATTTTGGTTTTTATTCGATAGGCTACTCAGTTGTGAGATCTTTGTCAGAAGCTCCAGAATATGCTTCAGTAATTGCTACTATTTTGAAAGAGGGTCATGCAAGTAGCATCATTACTCATGAACGAAGTAAAGAGAATCTATCTATGCAAGGTAATCAAGTAAGCTTTGAGTTTGGACATAAAATACACTGTGTTCCTTTAAAGCTGTTCTTATTTTTTTCTATCTTCACATCTGGCAAGAATGTATATTTTTTTGATATATAGTTTGTGTGTATTCCAAAATTTTTTTGATAATATTCTAACAGACTTGTATAGTTTTAGATGCACCTAATTTTTATTTTTATTTCTTTTTTTTTTCTTCCAGCTTGGAATACCCTTTGGCCTCAAGAAAGGAAACGACAGAGAGCATTCTTTCTTTTTGGATTAGCATTAATTCTGCAGCTTGACATTGAGGGCATCAGAACCTTCTTTCATACTTTCTTTCGCTTGCCTAATTGGTATGATGTCTCTTTTAAATAATAATTTGTGGTAGAAAGTTAGCCTTTAGTTATATAAAGATACCGCATTAGCTTGAGTTGCCGAAAGCCAAAGAAATATCTCACTAGAATAGCATAGAGGCAACTGCTTTTCTTGGTATTTAAACTCGTGGCAGTAGCCTATATGTTGATGAAGCTTTCTCTAAACTTCAGAAGCATGTCGAAATGACTTAAAGAAACCCACATCATTGGTTCATGTAGTTAATAGTGATAGGATTAACTCAAGTAACATCTTATGATAATAAGATAGATTATCCTATTTTCCTAGGAAACAGCATGTATTAAATTGCTTTACCAAAAGCTTCAATAGACAAAAAAATGTAATTTTTTGATACTTTAATTTCCATGATGCCCTGTTCTAAATATATATGTGAATGTTAAACATTGTCAATGAACTGATGCTAGAAAGAACAATACTACGAGTAATTTGTCTAGGTAACGTTAATACAATTAACTGGTCGAAGTATCCAATAGCTTGTATTCATAAGATGGATTATCCCATTGCTGTTCCTAGTTTGAATACCAAATGTGCCTGAAACATGTGCTATGCTTCCTGTTTCTTATGAGATGAATAGTATTCATAGTTCTCTTCCTAGTTTGCATGCCAAACCATGATGCCCTTTTGTCAATATATGAATAGCATTCCCATGAATAGTATTCATAAGAATGAAATATCTAAACCATGTACAAAATGTCCTGCATTAGACAATTTAAATCTGGAATTGTTACCCTTTTTTTTTTTCGGTGTAGGAATTGTTACCCTTTGATTAGACTAGTTTGCTACTTTAATTTCATATGGACCTGACCAAAAACCAAAAAAGAAAATTCTGTTTTTCTGAAGTAAGAAATGATGGTTTTGTGTTTATTTTTCTTCATCACAGGATGTGGCAAGGATTTCTTGGTTCCTCTCTCTCCTCTACAGACCTAGTACTATTTGCATTCTACATGTTCATAATAGCACCAAATAATTTGAGAATGTGCCTAGTCAGACATCTGCTTTCAGATCCTACAGGGACAACTATGGTAAGGACCTACTTAACAATATAGTTACTTTCTATAAACTTATCACTTTTAGGATCCTTATATATGGAGGCCGCTTTAGATACATTAGCTACTGTAATAGAAGTTAGAAGGTTCTTGTATGTACATATATAACAAAACATGTTCTTACTACATTTATGTGTATCCCTTCTGCTACAACTATTACCTTGTTAACACCTTGTTCATGCCTATTTTATTGGAAAAAAACAGGGGTTTACAGTTTACTAGTGCTAAATAATTACTTGTTTCCCTTTTTGACCATATTAAATAGCTTTATCATTGACCCTGCTAAGACACCTCTGCACTTTCTTTACTAAGAATTTCCTTTCACTTGAACAAGTTAGTATTGTCATCCATTTTTTTTAAGTAATTAAAGCAGGGAACAAGGTTGATGATAATTAAGCAATGGCCCAGGAGAACTTGTTAGCAAAAACCATTTTAACAAAAAAATTAAAGTACTTATATTACTACAATTAAGAATACGTAATTATAATTAATTATTATTCTTCTTGTTCTTAAAGCAGGTATTAAATATTTTATAAAGTTGATTCCTATCGTGAATACTCTTATCAACATCAAACGTCTTTACCTCAGTGAACTCAACTTTAAAATGACATGCAAGTTCCATGGACAATCATAGTCACCAATTATTTTATTATTATTATTATTATTATTATTATTGATGGTTATGATTGTTCACATAACAGTATAACACTAAATATGCTTCAATCTTCATAAACATGTAATAACTTTTTCACTTTATAATAGATTAAATAATAAAAAATGTTACATCAAATTTCGCTCATGGTCAAATTAGTCATCCAATTTTCATTTTTCACTCAACCAAATTACTTCCACAAAATTTTCAATGTCAATTATGTTTGTCTTTATCCTCGACACTTTTTTTTTTTTTCACTCATTTGTAGGGGCTTTTTTGGGTTATGACATATTCAAACCCAATCACACAATTTTTGGTTTAAAATTCTTGAAATATTACCCTACGGTTATGTGATACTGGACTTTGGATATTTGGAAAATTCCAGAGTGTTCTATGAATCTGTCATGGCCCTGGGGAAGAGGGTAGAAGGTACCTGTAAAAAATCAGTGTAGTAGTATTTTTTCTATTGATTAGTATAATTTTTCTGGGACACGGGTACCAGATACGGAGAAGTGGAGAATTGGAGATTATTGTATTGAAAGATCAATCTTAAAAACGAAACATGGAATGCATTGCAGGGGTCCTCAGAAGTCATTTTGCAATAAAACAAGGTAAAAATCTATCTATCTATTTTTTTCCCTCCCGAGAAATCGAAGACCAATTCATTTCAAAGTGTCATCGGAATGAATTCTCTCAAGTTTTTTCTCTTCAATTGTTTGTCAAATGTGATTTCTTATCATTTAATTCAATATTCTTTTTCACATATTTTCTCTTAGTCCTAGTTAAAAAAATAAATGATAGAAGATTACATTTTATGAATCAATTTACCAAAAAAACTTGAAAGGATCTATTCCAAGCTACTAACTCAAGTTTTAATTAAGAGTTAACTATTATTTTAGTTTTTATGATTTTAGCTGAAAATCAATATCGTCCCTAAGACTTTTTTTGTTTTAAAATCGTCCCTAACGTTTATTTTATATTTAAAAATCATCATTTCGGATCATAAATTTCTTTTAACAACAAAAATATCCATGAAATTATATTGCCTTCATCATCATTAATTTTTTATGATAATCACCACCAACAGCATCAGTAACTTTCAAATAAGTATAGAAAATTAATTTTTAAATTGTAATTTAATAAAATTAATATTGTTGGATTTTAAAAAAAATTCAAAACATAGTTATTTTTGTGGTATTTTTTTATGATTATTATGTAGAGGGAAGTAATAACGGTAAAAGTAATATAATTCATGGAGCATTTTTATGTTTTTAAGAGAATTTGTTATTGGAAGAACGATTTTAAAACAAAAAATAAACGTTAGGGACGATTTTGAATGCAAGAAAATCTTAGAGACGATTTTGATTTTCGGCTAAAATCATAAGGACCAAAATAGTAGTTAACCCTTTAATTAAAAATATAATTGCCTTTATAATGACGGTTTTCCTCTTGAACAAACAGACAGGAAAGTTTTATAAATCTATACATGGTCCAAAAAGGACAGATAGAAGTTCTTAATGACAGATAGAATACATGGTCCAAAAAGGAGGGGCCGAACAAACAACATAGTTAAATTTCTTCTATTTCGTTTTTTGGTGACCATAAAAGTAAAAGGAAGCATAAAAAAAAGGAAATTCTATTTCTTTTATTTATTAAATAAAATGTAATGTATCATATAATTTTAAAATGAATTAGCAAGTAAAATAAGTCGAACATATTAAATTTTATAATTCACAAAAATAACATAGCTAAATTATATGACATATTGTATTAAGATAAATGTGGATAATAAAATAAATAAACAAAACCAAAATTAATATTAAAAATAAGCTTTTTTTTATGTCAATTTAATAAGAAAAATTAGCAACATACCTCCACTTCCACGAGTCGAGTCAAGTTTAGCAAAATTTAGAGTTAAATTCCATTTTGGTGCTAAGATTGATATTGTATGGAGTTGGTTTTCGATTCTTTAATTACACTAATATGATCTTTGACATTGTAAAAATTACACTATATTAATTATTGGCACCCTTTATGTTAGAATGATCATAACATTATTAAAAAGGGTGTTAGGACTAATGTGGTGCAATTTTTTCAATGTTAAAAATCGTATTAGTGAAATTGAAAAGTGAAATATTAATTCGGTATAACCTGCCAATCTTAAAGACCAAAATAAGATTTAACTTGACAAATTCATGATCAATGAATGTATAACCATAGATTGGAATATTTTATCCCTTCAATGATTTTACTTACCCCTGAATCATCACTAGGAAAATCACTCATTCACAAAAAAAAACAAAAAAAAAAAAAAAAAAAGAGAAAGAAAGTAATTTCAGTCACCAAATTCCAACAAGCTTCACATGTAAAAAGAAAGGAAATGTACATAAAGATAAAGATGCTCCTATGGCATAGCCATATACATTACAATTTATCATCAAACTATAAAAAAGAAAAGGTTCCATTTGTGACATGTAATGTAATGATCAAGTTGGTCAATTTTACAAGCTAATCAATTATCTCAAAATCTGAGCTAACCTTCTTAAATGCTGCATGCCGCTTTTCTAGCCTTCTAATTCTTTCTTCAACCTCTACTATTAGAGGCATATCAAATGAAAAACCGCGGCATTGTTCTTCATTTTCATTACCAGGATGGTTTAGCACCCTGTCAGAAGACATCTTTTCTTTTCTCCTCCCACTTTCATGAGAGAAATCCTTCTCCATAGCCTCCATTGAAGGCTCACTCTCCAAGTCATCATCCAGAATAATCACAACTTTCTGCTTCTGTTTCATTGCCTCTCTTGCAGCTCCATAGTCTGCAGTAGAGGCTGCAGAGCTTGACAAATTCTTACCATCTTCGTCACTCGTTACTTTCCCCGGATCATCACAGTTTTCCTCAGCTTCTGTTCTGTCATTTGTTGCAGTTCCACAAGTTTTCACACGTTTGGGAGGAAAACCAGGAGGAAAATCAAGATTATCATCATCATCTGCAGCAGAATCCTTCTTAGTCTTCATACCAGCGCTTACATTCTTAGGAGCAAAACCAGGGGGAACATCACCATCAATGGTTTCTCTTTTTGCTTTACATAGCAGAGTCGCCATACTCGAAAACCTTGCAGCTTTTCTTTGCTGTGAATTATGAATAGGAGGATCCAAATTGCACAACACTGATTTCTTCCACCACTCTGCATACCCTGAAGTAACATCTGCCTCAAACAACCTAGAAGGAAAATACAATCTTCTTTCAGATATAGGCCTGCAGTAATTTTCCCAAGCCATGGCTTGATTCCCATCAACTCTACTCACGCAAGCAGGTATATCTTGATCCAACCCGAACTGCATCGCGACGCGATTCGGGAGGTACTGCTTTACTATTCTATCAGAACCAAACCCAACAAGCTCAGAGACTCTCAAGCATGTAGCATAAGATAGAAGCTCTCTATCCAAATCTGTGCCAAATTGTATCCAAATCTCATTATCAGGATAGAAAACTTTGTACTTACAGTTAGCAAGTGTTGCATATGGTCTCCAAAGAAAATCATCCTTGGATGAGTTCAATGCAGCTCTCACATTCTCCAATTTCACAGGCTTAACCTCATGCCACTTTGCTACTCTAGGTGCTCCAGTTTTTATCAACTTGGGCTGTGGTGGTTGCAATTTCTTGAACCTCTCCCATACCCAAACCTGAACCAAATGAAAGGGTGATCGAAGCGTCACTTGAAAATTCACATCTTTCTCAACAACATTCTTTTCTGCCACTCCAACAATTGCTTTCTTCAACAAGTCCAAATCCCTGTAAATGCTTGCCAAAACCGCCGGCCCCAGCGCCACGGGAACCCCTCTAGCGAATTGAATTGCTATAGGATACACACTTTCTGCTATCAATTGTCCATTAGGAAACACAAAAGTTGATAACCAAGCAACAAGAAAAGCTTCATGTTCAATTTCCTTCCCACCTTTCATGAAAATATCAATCCAAGCAGACGTGGTAGCTTTATTATGCTTACTCCTTCCAGCTTCCTTTCTTGCCGAAGCCAATTTCTCTTCCAAGTCCTTCATTTCCTTGTCATTAACAGCAGTGAAAACAGGTTCACCAATAACAGGGTAACCCCCCAAAATCATCATGTCCTCCAAGGTGATGGTAGCTTCACCCCATGGAAACACAAAAGTGTTGGTCTCAGAACACCATTTCTCAGCAACCCCAACACAAAGCTCCATTGATGGTTGCTTCAGAACATTACACATTGTGCTCATTATAGCATCAAAGATGCCAACTTTCTTCCACATTGGACCATATGTTGGGCCAAGGGTTTTCAACCACTGAACCCATTTTTTGGGTGGTGGACGCCACCATACAGTTTCGATTTTCATAAGCCAGTTCTTGGGTTCGAAAACGGGTGGAACAGGTGAGAAAGAAGGTGAAAGAGCCTTGGAATTAGAATCCGGAGCATCATGATGAGTGGCTTTTGCATAAGAAGAAATGATGGGGTTCAAAAAATGGGCATTTCTGAGAGTCTGTTCGCTATCACCAGCTGGTGAAAGCATTAAAGCTTTTCTTACCACCGTGATCGTCTGCAATGCTTGTTTTTCATCCATGGAAAGGTATGAGTAAGCTCAAAACCGAAAAAGGGGTTCTTTTTAAGTGCTTTCTTTTCTGGTAGTGTAAAATTTTGACACAGAGGAGGTATCAAGTGTTCTGAAAATGGAGCTTGGTTTGAACTTTTGAACTTTCGGAGTGGCTTCTTCTTCAGCACGCGGTGTGTGTGTGTTTTCAGCTACAAATGAGAAGCATTGCTGCAAACGAGAGAAAAAAAGAAAATGGGTAAAATGGTAAAATAATAAAATAATATTTTAATTACTTTTGCATATACTATCGGTTAGTATAAGAATTTTCTTTATACAACTAATCATATATTATTATATTAAAAAATAACTAATTTTCAAAATTATTATTTCAAACAAACATATCTCCTGACACTATGTTTTCTTTTTATTAATTCTCTATTCTTCTAAATTTTCTTTTTATTTAATAATAGAGGATATAGTAGGCAAATACTGGTTTTATTAAAATTATGAAACGACAAATAATTTAAAACAAATAAGAAAATGAAAAATGGCATATAAAATTAAATGGATGGAGTATTATAAATAAAACGTAATGAATTTTGTGAATTTATTATTTGAGTTTTATTATTTTAATTTAAGAATATTATTTATTTTTTGTACCAATTTTTTGTTATTTTAAAAGATATTTTCTTGTAAACAAGGTCATTTCAGTAGGAGGGAAAGGAGGTAAATGACAAAATTAAATTTTGGTTGTTGTGTTAATTTGTTTTGTTCGGCAAAATTAACAGGCATTTCATTTAATTTTATTTATGAAAAGAGTTTAATAAACCAAGAACAAAGCAGTATCCAAATCCATTGGTATTCTTTATTAGTCCGTTGGTATTCTTTTCTTTCTGTTTTCCTTCCTACTTTAATTTATTTGTTACAAAAATTTCCAATTCCAACTACAACATGACACTCGACTCATCTGTCGTCTCCTATTTTAATTTTATCTCAGTCTTTTTAATTTCAAAATTTTCACAAACTGCAAAAAATATTAACTTCTATATATATAAAACACGTATTTTCAACGCATTATTGCATAACATTCCATTATTTCCAATTTTCCATATCTAAATTTGTGGTGTTTAAATGGATAAAAAAAATAAAAATTTAAATGTACAGTAGCTTGTAAAAGAAGCTTTCCTCTTTTGGGTGCAAATTTTGTCTCTTTCTTGGACTTTTCCACTCCATTCAATCCAAATCATGCTGGGTGGGATCCGGGTTCCATTTATAATTCCTTTTTAATTTCAGATATTATTTTGTTGGAAAGGTAGTTTTGTATTTAAACAAATAAAAAAGAGTATGAAAAATATTTTACTATTTTTCAGTTTTTTACTAATAGATTATGAGCTGATTCTCTACTTAAAAGTTTTACATATTTTTAAAAGAAAAACGACATTTCACTAGCTTAAAATAAAAGGACATTTTGTTTTCTTTAATAAAGTACTTTTATAAAACCAGAAAAGGTTTATCTCTATTGACTCGTATCTACAGTGAATGAACAAGGTGAGAACCGAAAAGAACTCAAAGAACTCAACCCTACTATCCATGCACTCAAGGCATGGCCACGAACACGAAACGTTGAGATATTAATTTCAATTTTTTATATGGTAGGGGATATGATATAAAATATAATATACTTTTAAAAAAATTATAATAATATCTTAATATTTTATTTATATTAAAATTTAAATTAATATTTTTAATTATTTTTAATTATTTTTAATATTTTTTAATTATATAAAATATTTAAAATAATTTTTAGTTTTAAAAAAATATATATATTATTTTTAACTCATTTTAAAGAGATAAGTTAAAAATAAAGTTGGATATGTAGACATATGATGATACTTTAAAATGTCAAACGTGTTCTGATGGAGTATTTTTTATATTCTAAAGAGTAAGAATGGACACAAATAACACACGTATCAGACCACTGTTCGTATTCAAAAAGCAGGGCCGAAGCTAAAGATTTATGTTAGGGGTGGCCAAATTTTTTTAGTATCAAAATATAATTACTTGATCTAAAAATTTTAAATATTTTTCATGATAATAGTGCTACGGAACCAACGTTAAGGAGCTATTAGGGAGTTAATAATTAAGTTATCATCCAAAATTTATATGAGATATCATTCATAACTTATATATCAAAGATTAAGTTATCATCCAAAATTTATATGAGTTATCATACATTGTTGGCTCCTTATTGATCATAGTGTATTGGCTCCCTAATCTTTTTCTTTGATAAAATTATAATTTAGATAATACATATATAAATACTAAAGTATGTAAATATCATAATATAATAAAAAATATTACACGAACGGATTTTTTATGTTATTTAAGTATTAAACAAAGTTTTTTTTTTCTTATCACTTGTACAGTATAAACTCAATATCAATGTCACCAAAAAAAACTTGGTATATATAATTAAGAAAAAGACTAGGGAGTCAATACATTATGACTAATAGGGAGTCAACACATATTTACGGATGATAACTCATAAATTTTGGATGATAACTTAATCTTTGATCGATAACTCATACATATTTTGGATGATAACCTAATTATTGACTCCCTAATGACTTCCTAATGACTTCCTAACGTTGGATTCATAGCACTATTCTAAATAATTAAATAACGAAACATGAAAGATGTATTTTAATAATTAAATTAATGTGCATCCCTAATAAGTGTGCTACTATTTTAATAAAAATTTAGAGCTAATTAAAAAATAAAAAAGCATACATGTTAGTAGAAAGATAAATGTAAGTAAGCGAAAAAATAAATAAATCACAACAATTCAACAGTGATAAAAGAATATTAAATAAGAAAATAGAGCCCAACCTAGATCACAAAATAAAATTCTACGAAGACAAAATTCATTTTTTAGGGAACTAACTTGTAAATATCTAAAAAAAAATTAAAAGAAAAATTTTGCCACCCCTAATCAATACTACGCTCCGCCCTTGTCAAAAAGTATCTAACACGTAGATACGCTGACTAAGCGAATGTCTGTGCTTCTAGACTCAAACAGATAAAAACAAGCAACAATAGTACAGAAAATAGAATAAACAAATCATGTGAGAAAACTAATTAATTTAGAATGGAAAAGTAAAATATGGTGAAAGACTAAAAGGTGCTTTATATACGAAATGAACAATTCTATTTGCACATCAAAACCAACAACCAAAATCAGCCAATCCTACTCGCAAATCAACCCAGTCCGCTCTGCATCCAATCCTACTCGTAGCGAATCGAGTTGGTGACCCTACCCGATCAAATAGAGTACCCGCAAATAAAGTTGCTATTGTCATCCCTAGTATATTTGATAACTTTCACAACTAGGACTGTAAACGGAGCTGGCCTGATCCATTTAGATCCGACCTGTTTAAGCTCGGTTTACATATGAGCTATCATTTTCAAGCCTAGCCCATATGTGGCCAGCCTAATCCATTTGGTGACCTGTTTAACATTTTCATTAATTAATTATTTTGTTTTACAAAATATCTATTTTTAGCCAAAAATCTTAATAAAAGACGGTTTTTTAGTTCGTAAATTGAGTTTTTCGGTCAAATAAGAGAAAATATAGGGAAAACGTGTCATTTTTTGTAAAAAATTCAAATAAATTAAATTAAATAAACGGCCCTATCCCATTTAACCCGTATTTTAAACAGCTCGGGCTTAGAGGCAAAAGCCCGTCTACTTAGACGGATAAACAAGTTGGCCTGACAGATTTGGCCCATTTTGGCGGCCCAACACACAATCCATAACTAATATCGATATTTGAACAACATGGGTTAAGCAAACACATAAACGACTACTCAATCAATTCAATCCAACTTTGATTTTTGTGACGTTTAGAGTATTTTTCGATTTGGCCGCGTCTGGTTAAAGTCTTTTAAACACAAATACAACGTCACAAATAAATAAATGCAAACACAAAGATACACAAAAAAATTTATTGCATTTGGTGATGATACACAAGTCATAATAATCTGAACCAAATTTCAATTTTACCCTTCAAATACTATGCCACCATATTCACGGCCATTGTTCTCCACCAC
>JASCZI010031506.1:0-17164 GCA_036250425.1 Stylosanthes scabra
GGCCAACAGATCACCCAGTTAGGAGGGTGGATCTAATGGAATATGGACAAGGAGTGAGAGGGAGAGGAAGACCTAAGCAGACCATCCATGAGGTGGTTAAACGAGATCTAAACGTCAACGGTCTATCTGTAGACATGATACATGATAGAGCACAATGGCGTCGTTTGATCCATGTAGCCGACCCCACCTAGTGGGATAAGGCTTTGTTGTTGTTGTTGTTGTTGTTGTTGTAGGTATCCTCCCAGAGAGAACATTTTGAGAGAGGTCCAAGACACGGAGTTCATCAAGATTGCACATGCTTAATGGAATGTTTCCATGAAACTTATTGGAGTGTAAGCCAAGTACAAGCAGCTTCCGAATATTATCTCCAATCCAGCTTGGTATTGTTCCTGACAACTGATTATCAGAAGCATCAAAAACTTGTAGTTCTATGCAATTAATCAAGGATGAAGATATCTCTCCTGAAAAATTATTGCCTCCCAAATGTATTGACTGGATGTTTGTTAATGATCCCAGAGACTTTGGCATATTTCCATGAAAATGATTATCAGACAAATCTAGGACCACCAATTTTCCAAAATCTATCCAACAATCTGGAAGTTCTCCACTAAGAGAGTTGTTTGACAAATCCATAAATCTTGTATTTTTGCACGTGTCTGAACATAAAAGAAGATTGGCAGTTGAAAATCTATTGTTGGAGAGAAAAATTTCTGCATGCTTTGAAAGAAATGCTGGAATTGAGCCTTCAAATAAATTGAAGCTATAATCAATGGTTTGAAGATCATCATAAGGAAAATATGTATAATAATTAGTTGGAATTTGGGCTTCAATTTTTCCTCTAATATGGTTATGAGAAAGATTCATGTACAACATCTTTAAAGAGCGATCCCAAAACCAATTAGGAACTAGGCCAGATATTTGAGCTTGTGAAATATCCAAATTCTCAATATTCATTTGGGTGTGAAGCCATCTTGGAAAGTTAGGCCCCAAATTGCAAGAAGCCAAGTTAGCGACTCTTAAATCGAAAGGAGGAGACCATTTGACGCTAACATTAAAAACAAATGCATTATGAGACAAATCCAAAGTGGTAAGATTGGAAAGTCTTAAGAAATGAGCTTCAGATAACAAACCATGAAATAAGTTATTTCCAAGGTTTAGCTCAGTTAAGTTGGATAGTTGCCCAATACCTTCATGTATGCTTCCATTCAACCTGTTGTTTTCAAGTCGTAATACTTGCAAAGAAGAAAGCTGAGAGAGGTCCTCAGGCAGCATTCCTGTAAACCTGTTATGAGATAGGTCTAGTGTTGTCAAACTGCCTATATGAAAGAAAGATACAGGTATTTGGCCTTCCAGCTCATTATTTGCAAGATTTAACTCCTCAAGTGAGCTCATTAACTTGTCCCCGAATGTTTCTGTTATGGTTCCTGTTAAACCATTATCATTCATCCGAAGAGTAACTAGGGTGCTAGTGGAATTCATTAACCATGAGAATATGAAGGATGAGTCTGTCAAAGAGTTGTCAGACATATCCACAAATGACAAGGAAGTGGAGAAATTAGCATGATATGCAAGTGAAGAATTGGGCATGGAATCAACAAGATTGCAACCATTCAGGTCCAAATATTGAAGATGAGAAAGGCCACTCACTTGTCGTTGCCAATTGGTGGCACTACTGAGATTCAACTCAGGAAGTGAAAGGTACCTCAAGGTTGAAAGTTGAGATAGCCATTCTAAATCAGAACTTAATGACATGCTTTCGCCATTATCAGAATTTAATATGTTGTCGCGGCCACTAGGGCCGGGATTGAGGTCAAGATACTGCAAACGGGAAAGATTTTTGAATTGACCAGGAATGGTTCCAGTGAATGCATGTCCACTTAGATCAAGATGTTCCAAGTATAAGAGATTTCCAAGATGAGGAGGCAATGTTCCATATATGTTAGTATGTTTAATATCAAGGTACTCCAAGAAGAGTAGATTTCCCAGTTGAGGGGGTATTTCTCCACCGAAAGAAGTGTGTGAAAGATCGAGGTGTTTCAAAAGAGTTAAAGAGCCAATGGAAGGAGGGATAGGTGGGGTGAGCATAAAATCAATACCACTAAGGTCCAAATAGATCAAATGAGATAACTCACCGAGTGATGGACTTATGGTATCAGCAATATAGAATGTGTCATGATGAAGATCAAGCATGACAACATGGCAAGTGTTGTTGCTGCACGTGACACCTTCCCAGTTACAACACTCCTTCTGCTGCTCCCCATCTCCCCATGAAGACAGCCAATTGTCATGGACATTGAAGCCACGTTTGAGGGAAAACAAAGCTTGCCTTTCACTCCCAATGCACTTGCCACTTGCCCCCGCTGCACTCGTCCATGCGAGTATCACTGCCAGAACCATCATCAACACCACGTCAACTCCACCATTCATCATCATGACTAGAAGCAGACAATATTACAAGTCGTTGTATGATCATATGATATGTGTGCTCAACAAACTAAGGACATTGCTAATTAAATAAGCAACTGATTTAATTCATATTGATCGGTCAACAATCAACGCGTAGGTTATAATCACAAAAAACATAATAACGACAGTTAATTCATCAAAGTCTAATTGTTCAAACCAAAGAAAATGTTTGTCCATCGTGTGGAACGGGACATGTCCAGAAAACAAAGTATAGAGGGCCCAAAGTAAGGTTAAAATTTAAAAGTAAGTCGAGCCACAATAAATTCAAAAACTCTAATAAAATTATGAAAGGCTAGTTTCATTAATAATTAATAATTTTATATAAATAAATTATAATTTATATACAAATATAAAATTATCTATCACTTAGCTTAATAAAACTAATACAATTATTGAAATTTAATATAAAACTAGAAAAATAATACGATGATACCGTTCTTAAAGACATTGACTCAAGTGACTATAATATTTAATAATTTTTAAAAAATTACAAGTAATTGATGATAATTTTTGCCCTAATACATTATTATTAGAGATAGAAAATATTTTAGTTAAAGTTAAATTCTCATTAAAAGATTTTATTGGGTTTCTTATTTTAGAGTTTAAAAACAATAGATAAATAATATCAATAATACTTGACGTATACATATTTTTAATAATTACATAGCAAATATGTGTTTTGCCCAAGCGCCTCCAAAACCCTAAGCTTCTAATATTACGCACCTCCAAAATAAAATAAGGATTATTTGTCTAAGATTTATTTCATTACGTGAATTCTTCATTGATGCTGTTTGATTGTAAATTCTAAATTGGTCTTGACTTAGACGAGCAATTCTTTATTTCATTTTCTACAATTTTTTCTGTTCGTTTGTTCCATAAATTATGTTCATTCTGTCTATATTATCTGTTTAATTATGGCTATATTTTTGTAGTTATTGTTTTTGTTGTTAGACTGTTTATTATAAGGTTGAATTCAATTTGTGAAATCTTCATTCATGTTAGAAAATTGATTTCAATTATTTTTAAAACTAAATATGTGAAATTAGGTTGTGGTTGAATTTGAATTTGTGAAATGTGTTGAACTGTTCATATTATTAAGTGTTACGTTTTGTTGTCCGTTATGCTTATAATAAATTCCGTTCGTTTTGGTTACATATTATGTTCAACGAAGCATTTATTATTATTTTTATATTAAATTTATGCTTGGATTATAAATATTAAATTTATGTCTGTTATATTATTTATTAAAGGCTTATTTTTTTAGTTATTTTGGTATGTTTGAAAAGTTTTGTCTAGTCTAAAATTTATTTAAAACCTCTTAAAAAATAAAGTAATATTATATGTATGATGTTACACTTTTATATATTTTATTTATAATACAAAAAATATAAACATAAGTACAAAAAAAATCACATAATACATAAATACAATATATGAGAGCATAGAAATAGTTACATATAGTACGGAAATAATGTACTTCAACACAGAAATCAAAATAAAATAAGAAGTCAAGGAATGCATGGAAGTATATAGTGATATGCTAAATTAATTCTAAAAAGTAAGTTAACAAAAAAATTTTAAAAAATAATAAATATTTTTAGCTACAAATACATAAAATTTCACATAGTAGAAATGAGTTATATTATAAATATATAATATATTTGGAAACAGGTTAGGTGCTTTATGGTTTACGGTAATTCAATAATCTTAACCGTTGATTTTAATTTGTATATATTTTAAAATTAAAATCAACGGTTAAGATCATTGAATTACCATATATCCTGGAGCACCTGACCTGTTTCCAATATATTTATTTAGATAATTAAAAGATTAAGTCTAATAATAAATTATAGGAAACATGTCAGGTACACTCAACGGTTGATAATAATTAAAAGATTTACAACTGTTGATTGAAACCTATAAAGGTTTATAACCTTTTAATCAACGGTTGTAAACTCTGGAGTTTGCCACTCCAGGATGTACCCGACCTGTTTCCTAAACTATATAACCTTATTTAAGATTTAACAAAATTATACTTTTTAAAATATAAAAAATTATTATAACCTAATATATATAAATAGGTCGACCTATTAGGTTTTATAGATTTTACAAAAAGCTTAAATTTTACCTCTTTAAGTAAATATGCTTTTAGAAAAACATGAATCTAACTTATTTATTAAATACATCTAACATGCACGAAACTTTATGAGACCAGAACACAAGTCCCTGATACGTGGCTTAACATGTTTTTGTCCCTACCGACGAATAATTTGAAAGCTAATTCGATGATAGGTTGAACTTTATTTAAACCTTTAGCATCAATCAATGAGTTATTGTATATTTAATGCGAAATTTAAACACGTACATTTAATTAAATGGACTAGTAAGTTGGATATTAATTAAACTAATCGTTGTTAGCTAGACAATCAAAATTTAAAATTATTTTATTTTATTTAACGCTGTCCGAAAAAAAGAGTACTCGGCACGAAATGGAACGTTCTCCTAGGGTTTCTTCACAGAAAGAGGACCTACTCTTACGAAGCACTAAAAAAGTGAAGACACGAAATGAGGTTGATCTTAACCAACCGCCTCAAGACATGGATATTGTCCTTACAAAGGATTCCAATGAAACTAAGAAAGTTTCATACAAGGAATCCTTGTTAACTCTGCCTGGACCAACAATGGATGATATTGATCTGGATTTTGGTGAGGTCAATGAAGATGACCCTAACCCAGAAGATCGCTGGTATCAAGACGAGGAGTCAGATCTGAAAGCCGACAAGCCCCTTGATCCTTGTCCGGTCATTTCAGTCTCTAAGGATGAATTTGAGGAATGGTGTAAACCTTGGCATGCGGCTCTCATGATCAAAGTTCTTGGCAAAAGAGTCCACCGAGCGTTCCTTGAGCAACGACTCAATAGAGATTGGGTCAGAAAAGGTAAGATTAGTGTCATTGATATGGATCGTAACTATTTTCTTGTTCATTTTTCAGATGAGGAAGATTATAATCGAGTCCTCCTGGAAGGACCCTGGATGATTGCAAGGCACTATATAATTGTCCAGCGTTGGAGACCCTTCTTCCTTGCCTCCAAGAATGTTGTAACAAAGATTGTTGCCTGGGTTTGGATTCCCCACCTGCCAATTGAGCTATATAATAATCCTCACTTTCTATGGCGAGTTGGAGCAGCTATTGGCAACATGTTGAAGATTGATAAGAACACATCGATATACTCTCGTGGGAGGTTTGCCCAAATCTGCGTGGAAATCGATCTGTCAAGGCAACTAGTTCCTACCATCTCCGTTCTCGGTGTCACGTTTAATGTTGAATATGAAGGATTACATCTAATTTGCTTTAACTGTGGTCATGGGCGTAGAGCTGAAAACTGTCCTGAGGGTCCATCTGAAGATCAACTTCAATCAGAAGGCACTGTTGTCGATGGCGGAGCGGCGGCTGGAGTCACCGAACAAAACTCAGTAAGGAAAGATCCTAATGGGGCTGAAAATCAGAGCGCAAATGATGGAGTCAATCAAGGAATTAAAGTTGGCAGAAATAATAATGAAGAGACAATTACTCCTCCAGATTTTGGTCCTTGGATGCTTGCCAAACGGCCAGTCAAGAGAAGCTCTGAAAAATGGAAGGCAACAAAATCCTAAAAGAGACCGTTACAAATTCGGAAAGAGTTGATCAAGGAAATGAGTTTATTGCTCCCGGAGATGGCTCTAGATTTGCTGCTCTCACTCATGAAGATTCTCAAGATACGTTAGTATCCTCGGCAGATCTCATGCAGGATGATACGTCCCAGAAAGTCACCAAGCAAACTGGGCCAGTTGAGTCTGAGTCTAAAAAGGCCCATAAACACATTCCCCCTGTGAATCAGATCCAAAAAGAGATCATCAAACCTGGTGCGGGCAAAAATCCTTAGGCCCAGAAGAAAAACGATTCCCTAAACATGGGCCCAACACTGCTAATAAGAATCTAAGAGGGAAAGCTAAAGTTAGTGAACCCTCTATAGCTTCGGAATCTCAAAAAAACATCGCCGTAGCTCCTAAATCATCTTTATCTGAGGAAGATAGAGAGAAACGTCGTCAGATGGACGAGGAGATTCTGGCCGACATGAGAAGAAGAAACCAAGTGGATTTAGACAAGTTTGAAGCCTCTAAAATTAGCAAAAATTTCCTTGACTCCTTTGTTGTTCGAAACGCATATCTCACACAAAATCCTCCCTTTCGGGAAGGGAATGGGGGAGAATGCAGATCGGATGCAGGGGCCAGGAGCGAAGCTCCTCTAGGAAGACCGCCTAATCCATCTTCAAAGGTTTTAATCCATGTTCAGAATACTTCAAAGTCGGTCTCCTTTGACTAGAAAAATCAAAATGATGGAGTTGTTGTCTCCAGTTAATTCAGGGCCTGACACCCACCATTTCTCCTATCAGTTTTTAAATGAATGTAGTTTCTTGGAACTGCAGAGGTGTTGGGAGTAAGTTCTTTCCTACTCTTATTAGGGATCTTAGACAGGAATTTCACTTTGATTTTCTTATCCTGCTTGAAACCCATATCAGTGAGTAGAAGGGTAAAAAAGTTAGAGAGAAGCTTGGCTTTGATGGTAGCTTTGTTGAAGAAGCAAGAGGATTTGCTGGAGGTATCTGGTGCCTCTGGAATTCCAATGTGTGGAAAGTTGAGGTACTTCAACATAACTTTCAACTTGTCCGTATGAAAATCACAGGAAATGACATGACTCATTGGCTCTTCACAGCAGTATATGGGAGCCTTCAAAAAATCTGTCGTAGAGAGCTCTGGAGAAACTTGAAGTCCATTGCTCCAAATACTGATATTCTGTGGTGCCTAATAGGCGACTTTAACGCCATTCTACATGATTATGAAAGGAAAGGAGGATCTTCTTCTACTCATTTTGGTTCCTGCTCTGTTTTCCAAAGTTGTATCTCTGATTGTGGTCTTTTGGATCTTGGTTATTCTGGCTGGCCGTATACTTGGAAACGTGGAAACCTTATGGAGAGACTTGATCGAGCTTTGTGTAATCTCGACTTCCAAATTCTGTTTCCTGAGGCCAGAATTAAGCATCTCCCCATGCTGAAATCTGACCACACCCCCTTGTTATTACAACTCTTCTCCAATCCTCCTCCTAACCAATGAAGGAGACCCTTTAGATTTCTTGCAGCCTGGATGACCCATCCCGATTTTGATTCTATGGTTGCTGCTAATTGGAAGGTCCAAACTCATTGGTCAGAGAATTTGAAACAATTCCAGTGTGCTCTGAAGGACTGGAATTACAACATTTTTGGTAACATTCATAGGATGAAGCATCGTATTCTCCGCAGGCTTCAGGGAATCACTAATGCTCTAATTAATGGAAGCAACAACTTTCTTGAGGAGTTTCAAACTAGCCTATGGAAGGAATACGAAGAGATTCTTAATCAAGAAGAAATCCTTTGGTATCAAAAGTCCCGCTGCAAATGGATAGAAATGGGGGACATGAACACTAAATATTTCCATGGCTCTACAATGGCTAGAAGAAGACGTAACAAACTTACTGCCCTTCAAGATGATCATGGGAACTGGATCACTGACATTGCTACCTTGGAAAATTTGGCTACTTCTTTCTACTCTCAACTTTATTTTGATAATATTCTTGACTCTCCTTATATCATTAATAAGGCTTTTCCTATTCTTACAACTGATGAATTGAATCTTGTTGGCTGTGATGTGTCTTTACAGGAAATAAAAAATTATGTCTTTAATATAGGTGGTCTGAAGGCTCCTAGTAGAGACGAAATTCAAGCGATATTTTATGAAAGCAAATGGAATTTGGTGGGATTGGATGTTTGCTCCCTTGTCCAAAATATTTTCAACAACAAGCAAGATATTGGGGAGCTAAACGAAACCTTAATCATTCTTATTCCTAAGGTGGAACCGGTTGTTAATCCGAAGCAAATGAGGCCTATAAGCCTGTGTAACGTATCTTATAAGATAGTTACTAAAATTCTTGCTACCAGATTGAGAAGAATTATGCCAAAGCTTGTTAAGCCCACCCAATGCAGCTTCGTTCCTGGGCGTCACAGCTCGGATAATATCATAATCGCTCAAGAAAGCATTCATTCCATGAGAAATAAAAAAGGCTAGAAAGGTTGGATGGCTATCAAGATTGATCTTGAGAAAGCCTATGATCGTCTAAAGTGGAGTTTCATAAAAGATACTTTGGAGGATATCGGGTTTCCTGATCACTTTAATGATCTTGTTCTCAGATGTATTTCAATTGTCAAGATGAGAATTCTGTGGAATGGTGAAGCTTTAGATAAATTTACTCCTTCAAGAGGAATTCGCCAAGGCGACCCTATTTCGCCTTATATTTTTATTCTTTGTATTGAAAGGCTTTCTCAATTAATCGCTGCTGCCTATGATCACGGTTTTTGGAAGCCCATCAAAATTAACAGGAATAGTCCGAATCTCTCTCATTTATGTTTTGCTGATGATCTGATTCTTTTTGCAGAAGCGAATATGCAACAAGCTGAAGTTATTCAAAAAGTTCTTAATGAATTTTGTAATAGCTCTGGTCAAAAAGTTAGCAGTGAGAAAACGAGGATTTTTTCTCTAAAAATGTGGCTCATAATGTCCGTTTTGAGATCAGTTCGTTCCTTAATTTTGCTAAAACTGATGATCTTGGTAAATACTTAGGAGTTTCTCTGCTGCATTCCAGAGTTACCAGAGACACTTATAGAGGTGTTCTTGATAAGATGAATTCTCGTCTCAACAACTGGAAAGCTTCCTCCCTATCATTTGCTGGAAGAGCAACCTTGGTCAAATCGTTTCTTTCTTCCTTACCTAGTTATACTATGCAAATTGCTTCTTTACCTTCTTATACTTGTGATTTAATTGATCGAAAATGTAGGAACTTCCTCTGGGGGGAGACTGATCAGGTCAGGAAAATCCACCTGCTAAATTGGAAAGATATTAGCAAGGACAAAAGCTCTGGAGGTCTTAGGATTAGGGATGCCAAAGATGTTAATCGAGCGTTTATGATGAAGCTTGGATGGGGACCTATTGAAAAGAGAGATTCTCTCTGGACAAAAGTCCTTAGATCAAAGTATAATTGTGGCACTGATATCCTTCCGAAAGTGGATCGCAAGCCAAACATGTCTAATGTTTGGAAAGGAATTTCATCATCTTGGAAAGATGTGCAACGAAATACTACCTGGAGGATTGGAGATGGCTCAGTTATTCACTTCTGGGATGATAATTGGGTTCCTGATCTTGGCAGATTGGAACCCCATGCGACTAAGGTAATTCCTAACCATGATATGAGTTTATATCTTACAGACTTTCTCTCTGTTTCAGGAGACTGGGACATGACGAAGCTGCAGGATTACCTCCCAGAGACCATTGTGCAGAAAATCGTGGCGCTTTCTCCCCCATCTCCCTGGAAACATGAAGATCAGCTTGCGTGGAGACCCTCCCATGATGGAAGCTTCAATCTGCGGAGTGCATACCAATCTATTCAATTCTCACCACACCCTGGAGCGCCTTTTCAAATTGATCTGGAAGTGGCGTGGCCCTGAGCGGATTCGTTACTTCCTTTGGCTAGTAGCTTGTAATGCTATCCTTACCAATGTTGAAAGAAGGAGAAGACATATGACAGATTCAGGTCTTTGTCCTAGATGCAGTCATCATGATGAATTTATCCTCCATCTCCTTAGAGACCGTTTCTTTGCCAAAGTTGTTTGGAATCAGCTTCTCCCCATCATAGAAGGAGAAGTTTCTATACTCAACCATTAAGAGATTGGCTCATAAGTAACATTGAGAAAAGGGATGAATGATCATGCCTTTTTGGACTTTGGAGTAGCCATTTCATCCTTCTGGTACTTTCGCAATAAACTGATCTTTGATGGGACATCAACCCTTCCTTCTGCTGATGTTGCTTCAATTAGAGCCCGTAGTAATGAATTTATCAATGCACTGATGATAAATATTCATGAATCGAGGGTAAAAGACAATTGCCATGATCTGATTCGATGGAACCCTCCTCCGGAACAGACTCTCAAGCTTAATGTTGATGGTTCATTCTACTCAGACACAAACAGTGCTGCATGCGGAGGTGTGTTCAGAGATCATTTGGGTCGTTTTGTTATTGGTTTCTCATGCAAATGCTCATGAATTTCACCATCTCTTTGTGGAGTCTGATTCAATGTCGGCTTTGAACTTCATCAAAGAGGGATGTCACTCTACTCATCCTTGCCACTCCCTTGTTAATGACATCTCTATTCTTGCTAGTCGCATTCAACATGTTGCTTGGAATCACACGCTTTGAGAAGGAAATTCTGTTGCGAATCTCCTTGCAAAGAAAGGCCATGATCTCCCCATTGGCTTGCATATTTTTTATATTCCTCCGTCTGATATTAGTTATGCTTTATTAGTTGATAGTATTGGTACTCTTAAAGTTAGAAAGATGTAATTTGTTTTTGTTTGTCAAGGTCCTGACCCCTTTTTTTCCACGAAAAAAAATATTTTATTTAATTTAATATTTATAACTATATATATAATGTCTTTATAATATTTAATATTATGTATTTATTTCAATGAAAATTAATAAATATAAATAAAAATTAAAATAGACAAGTTATATATTTTCATTATTTTTTAAGCAATTATATATTTGAATAATGCGAGAACAAATTTTCCAGCAGTGATACTAGTATTTATTATTAAATTAAAAAATTATAATATTAAATGATAATTAGAGATAGCTTGGCTGGCATGCTCCAACTTCAGTTTGAATGCTTTAATGTTTGGAAGAAAGATAAATGTGTCCTTTGGCTTTTAAAAATGGTATAAATGTACTTTTGACGTTTAAGAAATAAGTGGTAACCTTTGAATAAATGGTATAGTGTTCATAAATTTAAATTTCTCGATGTAAAGGAAAAAAAATAAAAAAGAGTGAAAACATAAAAATAAAGAATAAATGTGTAGAAAGAAAACAAAAAAAAATAGAAAAAAGGAGAAGTTTATGATATGCTAAGTTAAACTTATGGAGGAACGTTATTGTACTATTTATTTAAAGGTCAAGAACTGCTGTGTACTTTATAAACATCAGAACTATATTTGTATTTTTTAAATGATGAGGGGTATATTTGTCTTTTTCCTTTAATTTTTTGTGCTAATAAATTACTTAACAATCCATTTGGCTTTTTGAATTTTGGAATGACATGTATATAAAAAGAGATATAGTCATATTAAACCTTTGAAAAAAGTACTTCATATGGCATTATAAATATATCTGAACTTATCTAAAATATCCTTTAAAAAAAGAGAAAAATCACTGTTCTGAAAATCGCACCACAAAATAGTTCAATTCAAGTGAAAAATTAGTTGACGGATTATAAAATAATAATCAGTTGATAGATTAATCAGAAAATCTATCAAAGCGAAAAAAATAATAAGTTAAATCGGATAAATTTTTTATTGATTTTTAAATAAAAAATCAATTTTTAATAAAAAGTAATAATTTAATATTTTAAATATTTTTATTATATTTTAAATTATTTTATTATATATTTAAGTAAAATATTTCGACTACAACCCAATTCCGATTCAACTTTTAAACTTAAACTAATCACCTCACCAATTTATTTTTTCAAGGTCGAGAAAAATTAATCAACAAATTCCACCGTTTCTTTTCGTGTGCTACGCGGCATACATTGTATCAAGAATCAAGACATAATAACACGTAAGTCTGGTCAACTGCTTTCTCTACTATACGCATGACTTGTGAATCATGAACTATTGACTAACAAGTCAACTTATAACTTTAGGCTTTCTTCGGTAGGAAAGAAATTAAGGAAAATTTGGTTGAGAAAGAAATGAAAAGGAAATAGCTAAGCAGGTCTCACGCAAAATTCCCTCATCCTTGTGGAAAGGAGTGGGAGAGAAGAAGAGAACTTTTGCACATTTTTAAATTTTACCAAAATACCCTTTAAATAAATAAAAATTTTATAACTCAAAATAAAGTTAATTTTATTCTTTACTTTTACCTTCTCTCTCACCTACTTTGCTGGATATAGAATCTCTTCTCTTCAACTAACAACATTTTTTTTAAAAGAAAATTAGGTAGTCTTGTTCTTATTTTTTTTCTACTTTTTGTCTTTTATTGTTCTCTATTAATTATACTATTAAAAATTAAATTTATTGAATTGATTACCATTTTCAAATACAATATTTTTTAAAAGGATAAAAATAGTATTTGATGATGTGATTATTTTTTTTCTTCTATATTTTTTTTCAAATAAAAAAATAAAATTAATATTATTTATTTCTTTTCTAATTTCCTTCCAAATAGAGGTGTTCATGGTCCGAACTGCCTGTCCGGTCTCGATGAAATTTGGATCATTTTTTACCCGACTTCAAAGTAACCCGAGTTAGAGTCTAAGCCAATAAAATCTACCCAATAAAAATATGAAATCGGGTCTGGGCCTAAGCTCGGATCACCCGGTCCCGGCCGGTGGCCCGATAGTATAAAAATAATGTAAAAAATTAAAATTTATAGTAGTGTAATTGTAAAATTATATATGATATGATTATATTATACACAAAAAATATGAATATGTTACTTCAAATTTTAAAGGTTGGCCCAAATATGTTATGAGTCCACTGGACCCACTATTATACGGTCCAACTTTTAGTTCTAGAAATTAAAATGTAGGTGTTTAATTATATCACATTAATCAAGAACATGATTCTTTAATTTCGAACAAAAGAAAAAAATTCGAAATTAATAATTTCAATATATGTTAGTTGGGAATTATTGTTGGACAATATTGCTGAAAGTTATAACATTCTTTTTCTTTGGATAAATTTATAAATTATTTGATTATGTGTAATATAAGTTATTATTATTATTATTATTATTATTATTATTAATATTGTAAAAAATTATTTGAGGCTAAAATTAATAGTATTATTGCTTATATTATTATGATTGATGATTATAATTTTTTTAATTTAATTCGGGTAGACCTGGCTTTACCCGGATTTTACCGGTTTTCACCCGGCCCAAAAAGAAGGAGATTTCATCGAGTTTGAAGCCGACTAGGGTCTCAATAATAGATCCGAGATATATTTTGGGTCGGACCTGGGTCAAAGAAGACCAGCTTCACCCGATTTCATGTACACCCCTACTTCCAAATATTACAATACAAATATAATTTTTACTATTTTTCTTTCCTCTTTGTTCCTTTCTCTCCACTCCCTTCTTTTTTATTTCTTTCTCTTCCATCAAACATTACCCAAAGTCCCAAAGGAAAATTATAGCTCACATAATCTATTATTCTTTCACTCATTATTCTATTGTTTTTTAATTTTTATTTATACTTTTATTTTGACCATGAAAAGATTTTTTATATTTTAATTTATACAAGTGAAAATTTGATATAAATAAAAATAATAAATTATTGAAAAATAAAAATAACAGATTCAATGGTTGTTAAAATGATTAATAAAATTTATTGGTAGCCAACAATTCCCTTTTGTTTTATTCTATTTTTTCAATCAATAATTACCCAAAAATTTTATTCATCATTATTGAGCTATATTATTATCATTATGAATAATATGTTTTCTATTATTTCAAATAATTCTTATTATTTCGAATGATTTATCTTCTTTTATTTCAAGTAATTCGTCTTTTAAATTTTTTAACGATGAACTTTGTAGGTTATTTTTCTTTCTTATGGTTGGTTGGTTATTGTGGTTGATTATTATTAAATAAAATATTTTATATTAGAGAAAGTCTTGGAAGCCAATATTAGGGAGACAATAGGGAGCAAATATCATTTTTTCTTCTTTTCTTTTTTTCTTTTCACCACCCACTATTTTCCTAATTACACTTATTGACTCCCTATTGGTCCCCAACGTTGGTTCCTTAGCATTACTCTTTATATTATCTAAGCACTTAAATCAGGTTTAATTTGGAAAAAAAAAAAAAACCAGACTAGCTAGCCAACTATGCAGCATCTGACAAATTACATGATACATAAATCATTAAAGGGAATAAATCACAGCAACAAAACAATGCCTAGTTTCAAACACAAATAGCACCATGCAATTATGCAAATATGCAATATAGAGGTCAGAGTATCAACATTGAGATAACTGAAAAATAATCCTCTTTCACGCTCAACCCTGCAGCTACAGCACACAACCTAAACAGGCCTAAGGCATACAAACACAACACTTATTATCATCTACATCACTAAATTTCATTGATCCTGTTCCTAATGGATACACATGGAGATTCTGTCAGTATCACAAGCAAAGCTCTTTTTCAACAGGATACACTGCTGTGTACTCTTTTGCGTGAAAGATATGGCAAAGTTACATGTTAAGTAATATTCAAAATATACATCATAACTTTCAAAGAGCAGAACATTTTCAAGTAGCATACAACGCAAACCATTAACCATAACTAGTTAAGAGAATCATATATTATGTTTACACTAATTGCTCCACAGGTACTAATGTGCAAAAGTGGAAGCATTACATACCTGTATACTCAAGATCTGATTCTTTCTAATTTAGTTATCTGGACCGCGGCAAATACATAAAGCTTGTCATATACATCATTAAAGAACTTGAAATAAGCATATCTCCAAGATTTCTTCAAAATCAATGAGCAGCAAACTCCCCAAAACCCCATAATAAATCCAATTGCCAAAGCAATGTAAAAGCCCTCAGTAAAAAGAAGTTCTTGGTGATCATAATCTTCATCAACTTGATTCTGATCAGGAATTAGACAAGTTTTGTTGAGTGGAGCACCACAAAGTTTTGGATTTCCTATATAAGCAGATGCATCTCTGGTTTGAAGTTGGGTACCAAGTGGAATTTGGCCTGATAAATCATTATATGACAGATCAAGAACACCGAGACGATCTACCTGAGAAAGTTGCAAAGGAATCCTTCCAGACAGTTGATTTCTTGATAGATCAAGAAAATCCAAAGATTTCAATTGTTCAATACCTTGAGGAATCTCACCAACTAACTTGTTCCTTGAAATGTTCAAAGAAACTAAACCAACAAGACTCATCATCTCAATTGGAATCTCCCCATTTAATCTGTTACTTGAGAAATCAATACTTCTCAAAAGTCCAAGTGTACTTCTGTATTTTGACAGTTTCCCTTTCCATATAAGTGAAGCACTATCAGCATTTACTCCAAAGATGTCACTACCATCAAAATCATCATAATATTCATCATAAGCATAGAAAATATCAACCTTTGAATTTGCTTGACTTGCCATTGCAGAAAGATTGCCTATGCATTTAGGTATATTCCCTGCAAGATTATTCAAAGAGAGGTCCAACAAATGAAGCTCATCAAGATGACATATGCTTAGAGGCATGCTCCCATGAAATTGATTGGAATGCAAGCTCAGTATAAGAAGATGTGAAAGACTATTTCCAATCCAGCTAGGGAGTGGACCTGTTAGATTATTGTTTGCAGCATCAAAAAGTCTTAGCCCTGTGCAATTAGCAAAGGACAATGGTATCTCTCCAGAAAAATTGTTACCACCTAGATGTAATGATTGAATTTGCCTCAATGATCCCAAAGATCTTGGTAAGTGTCCATCAAAATAATTGTTGGACAAATCTAGGAAGCTTAGAGATTGGAAATGTATCCAACATTCTGGGAGCTGTCCTCTAATGTGATTATATGACAAATCTAAATATTCAATGTTCACAGACATGTTTGAACACAGAAGAAGATTAGCAGTTGAAAACATGTTGTTGGACAGAAACACTTGTGCTGACATCGAAAGAAATGCCGGGATTGGACCTTCAAATGAATTTGAGCTTAAATCAATCTGCAAGACTCTCTGCTGAGGAATCAAAGGTAAATTTTCAATTTTGCCGTCGATATGGTTGTGGGAAAGATTCAATTTGCTCAACATGGGAAGGAATTCCCAGAACCAATTAGGAACAGTGCCATATATTTCAGCTTCAGAAATATCCACCCAATTCATGTTATGTTGGGTTTGAAGCCATTTTGGAAAGTCAGGTCCCAAAATGCAAGATGCCAATTTAATAAACATTAAATTGAAAGGGGGAAGCCATTCATTGCTAATGTTAAAGACCAGTGAATTATGAGATAAATCCAAAGTTAAAAGCATGGAAAGTTTGGAGAAATGAGCTTCAGATATCAAACCTTCCAATGAGTTATTTCCAAGTCTTAATTCCCTCAGATTGGATAGTTGTCCAATGCCTTCATGCAAAGTTCCATTTAATCCATTGCTTTCAAGTCTTAACACTTGCAATGATGAAAATGAAGAAAGGTCTGGCACCATACCTGTAATTTCATTCCATCCCATCTTCAAAGTTTGCAATAGCTTGTGATCACAATTGGACAAAGCTTGAGCAAACTCATGGAACTGGCCACTCAACCTGTTTCCAGAAAGGTCTAATTCTCTCAAGCTGCAAACATGAAACAATGATACAGGTATTCGGCCTTCGAGTTGGTTGCCGGCAAGATTCAAGTATTCAAGAGAGCTCAAGTCCCCTATGGCTTGTGGCATGGTTCCCCTCAGAGAATTATGATTCAAATTGAGCATGGTTAGGCTGCTAGTGGAGTTCATCAACCATGGAAATACCAAAAGAGGAGTTCATCAAATTGTTTCCGGAGAGATCCACAAATGAAAGAGA
>JASCZI010031507.1:0-17151 GCA_036250425.1 Stylosanthes scabra
GCAAGATTTCTTCTTCGCCATTTCGAAAAAACAAACAAAGCCTGCAAATGCGAGCAAGGCCAGTAATCAAGAAAAACAACAAAGAGAAAAGGGCGAAGAAGAAGAAGAAGAAAAAAAAAAAAAAAAAAAGGCACAAAGAAGAACAGCGGAATGCAGAACGCCAAAGAGGAAGAAGAATACCTGTAGATGAGAAAAAGAAAGGAAGCACGTCCAAACAGCGAGCACGAAGCACCAAACAGCAAAGAAAAGAACCTTCGAAGAAAGAAAATGGCAGAGGAAGGAGCAACTCGCAGAAGTAAGGGAAAGTAAAAAAGACCTTTGACTCCCCCAAAGCCTTCTTAAACACGCCTTGGAGGCCTCAGGGGGCAGAGGAGTAATGGGACGGTTTCAGAAATCTCGAAAACCGCTCCCACGACCTTTACTTTCCTTCGCCATGTCACCAAAGAAAGACGAAACATCCCCCCTCAAACGCGTGGACCACAAAGAAACACGTAGCAACCGGAACTTAAGTGAACGGAAATCACCTCACGGGCACTAAGCCGCCGGAAGGCGTCAAGAAACCACCCGGAAATGGGCCACAAAGCAGATCATAAACCCGCAAGCTTGGCCCAAAAGTCTCAAGCTCCCGAGTGGGGGCAATGTTACGGACCAGCCTCCAAGGCCCAAAGCCATCAAAGAATAAGGCCATAAGAGTGGCCCACAAGTAAAGATAAATCATCTAAGATAAGGAAAGATTAGATACAATCTTAACAGATCCCAAAACAGATCTCAACAACCAACAACTATATAAATAGGGGGCATCACCCCCTCAAGGTACGCTCTCTCTTAACCTACCTCACTCTAATAGATCTAGAATTCCCCAATCCTATTTCGGGTTTCTAGAGCTATCCACCACCAAATCAATCCCTTCTCGGCCATAACCCTCGGCTACGTCGTAGGGTTCGTCACCGAAGGCACATCTTCTTATCCCTAAGTTCAACCCCCTTCCATTCGAAGTCCTCTTGGACAATCGTTAAGGGCCCATCCTTAACAAAATGGATTAGAAAATTAAAATGGAATTGATCTAAAGCTTTATGGTTCTAAAATGAGAAACTTGCAAGTCGAATAAAATCTGAAATTGGGTACGCTATTTAAATTTGTAAAAATTGATATGAAAAAATTTAAAAATTTATTTCAAAAACAATAAAATACGAATAATGAAACAATGAATTGAGGACACACTCTGGAGTTAACTATGTTAAATTAGAATATTAAAATAACAACATCAAAACAACATTTATTGAACTCTATAATTGACATACTTTAATGGATTGAAGTAAGTGTATTCATTGATAAAAAAAAAAAAAATGGAAGCGTTCAATGAAATGGATTCTTAGAAAATGAAAAATGGAGGTGGTCCAAGAGTTCGATTGTTTGAGAAAGGAAGGATTCTGGTTACCAATTTCAAGTTCAGAGAGCCCGAGGTGGTACAACAGGATCCTGCAAGGTATCTTAGAGCAAAATTATATTCCTTACAAAACCGACTATTTCGCTCCACATAATATTCCGTAATAGTAACTAAAATCCGGCCTTGTATTTCCCATTTATACAGCAACGATGGCGGAATGTTTGTGGCACAATGGATGATTTTCAGCCATTTCTGGAACACTTATGATGTTGAGGTAAAGCCTATTTAAGATGCTAATACATTTCATTTCATGCTTGACATCTTGTTACAATAAGATGAGTTTTTACACATAGATCCCTGCAACCTTGGTTGCAGAAAGTCAATGCAGACTGCAGGATGCGGCTAGCTGTGGACATGGTGCTGAAGTTACACAACGATAATAGGATAGATGTCATCACCAACGCCCGCAAGTACTGGAAAGACTTTGAAGCTCAGTCCAGGAGGAGGGCTTGATGTCTATCTAAGTTGATATTTCAATTATATATTTTAATCACCTCCTGCTACTGCAATATGTTTTGTGAATCTCGTGTATGCTAGCATAACACCTATCCTCATCTTATGTGAATGACTGCATACTTAGCTACTGCATGCAGTTCAGGGTTTAGGATTATTACTTGCTGCAGCTGTTTAGGTGACAGAACCCTTATAAAATAACTTTGATTTTTTGCTAGAAGGTGTTGGCATTTATTAGCTCTTATTTTCGAACATTCCAAACACTGGTAACCATGCTAAGTATTTCATATATGCCTGTGTGGATCTTATTTTAACATGGAAACTCTCCAAAAGTAATCTTATACTTATTTGGGATTGACATGACGGTGTTATCATTTTCAATCGGTGCATCCTGTATTTTTTATCTTTTCTTTATAATTTTATCCATGCGTGTATGTGACTCTCCAAAAGTAATCTTACACTTATTTGGTTTTTATCTTTTTCTCACAAAAATTGAGTCATTCTGCCATAGGTATTACTTAAGTCATTAACCCTGTGATTAAATTCTTTTATAACAATGCCTTCCCCCACCCCACCTCTTCTAATTTTAGCCCAAAGTCCAACACCGCTGTGGACCCAACACAAAACCAAAACCCCCAATATTCCATTACATTTCATATGAAATCACTGGGCCAAAATAAAATATATTTATATGATAAAAACACTAATGGCTCAAGCCAAATTTATTTGTTTCTTTCATTCGGATTATTAAGCGATGGGGATGCTTCAATATTTTGCATATTAATTGTTAATAAAAAGCACAAAATTCCCGGGAAATGGGAACAAGCAAGAAACACAAATCTGAATACAATCAACTCGGAATTTTTTTTATGTCAACACTTCTCATTTCCCTTTTCTATCTTGTAATTTGGGAAGGCTGCCTAATTTCTACTCACCCAACTGGGGTATCTAACTTTTTCATGTTGAATTTCAATTCCTCCCAATCTCCAATGGAGATTTGTCATCAAGAGCTCTTATACCATAAACATGCAATTCTGATTTTTCTTCACAACCCCACCCACCCCCAACTCGTCGTGGTTTGTCAAAAAGTATTTAGAAACCCAAAAATATTGTCCATTCCTGGCTTCTCATCAACACTACCCCAATTCTTACTACAACCATTTGAGATTTCTGATATGAATTTTCTAGGCATTAAAAGTGATTTGCCACCTTAAGAAGGGTTAAGAGAACGTCATATACTATTTAACAACTTAGGCATAAATAGTCTATAATCCATTATCTTCCAAAAGTGCTTGCAACTATGAAATCCAGACTACACAACTCATAGAAGTTCCATAAATGACCAACGGAAGATGGGAACATCCTTTTCATTTCGTCACCTACAAATTATTCCACTAGCGTCTGGCTCTCTTCGAGATTGGGTTACCTTGCGTATCCTCCGTACCATCTTCCTGAAAACACACAGTTTCGCAGTAAGCATACAACGATGGGAACGACATGTTGAGTATTTTGAGTACTATGATTTAACTTACTCAAGCCAACTTGCTTAAACCCCAACTCACAATTAAATTAATTTTTCATTACTTTTAGTTGACCTTAATTCATCTACCATGTAAACTTGGCCTCCAGTCATTTGCCATGATAAGAGTTTTCAATATCCACTCTAAATTAGTGTAGAAATAGATAATACTAGACAACACCATTTTTTACGCCAGGTTCAACACAGCTCATAGATTCTAAAAAAATCAACACATGCTCATTCAATACCAGTAAATTTAATTGCATCTCTTAACACAACTTGTTTTTTAATCCAAAAAGTTAAAGTCAATTTACCTTACTCTAATTAACCATAAACACATGTATAGTGAAACCTTTCCCTTCAATAATCTACAATGACAACAATATCCCATTTATACTACACACTTTGGTGAAAACAAAAAACAACTTAACAACAACACTTTCGACCCAATTCCCACCCAAGTCAGATTCAAATCATAACAACACATTCTCATTCAATTCAACTCATTTGATTATCCTCATTTAAGTCATGTTCACAATTAAACTGAAATTTCCTTACTGTGACTTGGACTTACTTGATTTACAATGAAAACTTAGCCTTAGTTCATCATGCAAGCTAACAGTTTCCAATGTCAGGTCTAAATTACTGTCGAAACAGAAATCACATAACAACAGCATTTCTTTGCCCAATTTCCCACCTACTCATAGAGTCAAGTAAAAGCACAGCAGGCTCATTGAATTCCAATAGTTTCATCTACTACCTTTGACACTTTTCACTATTTAACCCAACCAATCAATGTAAGTTATTCTAACTCTGACTTTACCTTAACTCATCTAAGATGCTTAGTTGGCCTTAATTTATTGTCATAACACAAATTAGATTTCAGCAGTATTTTAAACCCAATTTTCACCCAAATAATATATTTTTCACCATAACATACCTACACGACTCCCTCGGCATGAAACTCTGCACAGTTCCTGCGATTGTGACCATAGCCACGGCACCACCTGCATCGCCTCTCATTGTTAGCGTTTGTGCTTCCTCGTGGGCCGCCTTAGACCTTATTATGCTGGGGTCTCTCACATCAACAGGCTCATGAGCAGCTGCAGCCCGGCGACGGCAGTTAACTTTCGCAGGGAAGAACTCCATTTCATTCAAAATCATCGTCAACTTGGCCATCACATGTTGGAACGTCGCTGTGTTTTGGGCCGCAGCGTGACACACTGACAATGCACAACTCCACAACCTGCCATATCTCACACGAAATCCAGAACTTGGATCTGCCTCCTCGGCTGTCCCTACTTGACCCACCTCCTTTGCATCCTTGCACCACCTCTTCATCACAAGGCGGCTAGGAAAGTCTTCTTTATCAAGCTCCTTCAAAACACAAAAGATATGCACACAAGGAATGCCCAGCCGTTCCCACATCTTACACGTGCATGCATACCTCTCGCAACTGCTGTCATAGAGGACTGAATGTAGCCGCTGCGGACGTCTGAACTTCCTCATCATGAATTTCTGGGTGCTGCCAATACTTTCCCTGTGCAACACCAACAAAGAACTTACCCCCTCAATTTGTTTCTTTACCTCGTGAAACATCTCCCTAGTATACAGCTTGCTCGCAGCCCTTTCCAGTGTTTCGAAAGTTGTTGTGATCACCGGTTCAGAAAACCTTGACTTATATTCTGCCATGAATTCATTGTTGCGATAATCCTTCACAACCCTGTCAAGATTCTCCACCAACTTAAGAAAGCAGCTACCAGATTTGATAAAATTTTTCAGCATAGAATTGATTCCCTCGCACCGAGAGGTTGTTCGAATCCCGGCACAAAATTTATCGCACAAGTACGCGTGAGGCCACATTTCTCTTCTCTCGTAGGTCCTTGCCACCCATTCATTGTTTTCAAGACCGTAGCTTGCAACCATATGTGCCCAATAGTCCTAAAACTCCGCCATATCAAAGTACCCATAAACAACTGTTTTGAAGTCACCACAGAACTCCTTGTCCTTTATATTTGCCATTGCATTCCTTGCAAGGTGCCATGTGCACAATCTATGAGTGGCATTAGGGAACTCACTCTTGATGGCTTCCTTCATAGACTCGTCTCCATCAGTGACCACAACCTTCGGCTCCTTTTGCCCCATCACTTCTAAAAAACTACTAAGCAGCCACTTGTAGGAAGGGATCTTTTCATCCTCTAGCAACCCAAACCCAAATATGATGCTCTGTCTGTGATGATTCGTACCAGAAAATATTACCAGTGGGCGGTTATACAAATTTTTCCTGTACGTTGAATCAAATGCTAATACATCCCCGAAGCATTCATAGTCCAGCTTCATGTGGCCATCGCACCAAAACAATTGCTCAAGATGCTTCTCAGTACAATAAGAGTACTGGAGAACTGTCAACGGGTCTGACTCTGCCTTTCCCTTCAAATAACTAATCGCTGCCGCTGCATCCCCTTCCACTATCCTGGACTGCCTATAACACCAAGGACAACGACAACCAAATCACGATAATAAATCCATTTAGAATAGCACTTTTTGGAAAGAGACAGAGGATACTAGGAGCCCAGAACAGAATAAGATGTACGCGGAAACGTCACAATTTAATTCTACCATTTTTCTTAGGAGAACAAGTTATAGGGTTAACTAGAGTGAGGCATGCATATATATACATAACTAAAGTACGATAGTCAGGATGATCCCGGTGAAGAGTGTTCACCGTTCACAATCCCTGAAATCCTTGTTACAAGTATCTATATAGATTACTTTGCCATCAGGTTACAGTAAAAGAGAACATCCAAATGTCAAGGAGTTCGTAACCAAAATACACCACTGTATGCTCAAAATAAAAAACACTAGGCTACTCAAAACTTAGCCTTCTTTCCTTTCCCTTGCTTAGCCTGCTCAGGCACAGCCAACTAACTGGCGTTCTGATCCTCATCTGTAAATCATATCAACAAACGGAGTGAGAACCCACAACTCCGGGTTCCCAGTACAGAACAAGTGCCCAGAGTATAAAGGATATATTTACTTGAACCTCACAGTTAAACACCAAGGTACAAAGCATGTCAGATAACGCATATAGCAGAAACACAGGCAGTTAGTACAGACAACAGCAATTAACAGATATTATGCAGTTAGGCAAACCCAAGCAATGGCACAAAAATATGCATATGATGAATGTCTAATTCCTAATGGCTTGATGAGCTTACCCGGTCGTTTACTTTAGCCAAACCCGACCGGTCCAGTACTAGTCCCGGACCACTATCGGACGCACTTCCCCGAGGACAACTCGCTCGATGCCCCAATCATTTACGGTCTTTCTCTTTATCATATATACTTGTGGGTTTCTCTCCTTATATTGTGTATATAACGCCCTGTGAATCGGGACGTTAGTCCGAAGATCCCCAGTCACTCATTACGTCCGATAGCCCGCTATTATCATAAGCCGGGTCGTTAGCCCTACAGGCCCCCTCATGACTCTTCGACTCACGTAACGTCACCCGAAGGACGTTCATAGGTTCGATGATTAATGTGAAACTAAGAGGTGAACCCTCAAACCACCACCATCATCATGCTCATTTTAAAACACATGTCTTCTTGTTTTCAAGGGCCAGAATCGATTCCGGGACGGGGGGAATCGATTCCATGGAGCCATACAGAGAGCTTATAGCTCCTGGAGGTATATGAATCGATTCTATGAGTATCAGAATCGACTCGAACCCTCATAAAACTTTTGAAATCAACTCTATGGACATATGAATCGATTCTAGGGAGCTTAGGAATCGATTCTAGGTAGTCGTTGAAGTTTGAAAAAGAAGCTAAGTTAAAAGAATCGACTCCCCAAGGGATCAGAATCGATTCATATCATATGCCATTTGCCTCTGTCCAATTTCGCATCGATTCGCACCCTACCAGAATCGACTCGTTACACTTAGAAGAATTCCTCATTGAGTTTCGAATTCACAGAGTCGATTCTAGCTTCAGAAAAATTGATTCGTATTGGCTCGAATCCAATTCTTTGCTTCCTGGACAATTGTGAATCGATTCCAGGATGAACAGAGTCGATTCACAACTACAGAATTCATCAAGATCATCAATTCTATGTCATCAGAATCGACTCCCCAGCGGGAAGAATCGATTCTTAGGACATAGAATCCACTCTTTGTGTCAAAAACCAACTTTTCCCCAAACCTTTATCTTCCCTTAACTCACTCCAACTTCCATTCGTCCCATTTTTCAACTCAAAACACATCTTCCCAATACCTAACAACTCAAAAGCAACCACCACACCATTCACTTCTCATTTCACATTAATCCATCAACCACAATTATATACATTTTGTCAAAACAAACATATATATTATATTCAAGCTCAAGCATACATTTCAAACACATAATCAAGCATTTAACTCATGTTTTCAAGCAATCATATGGATTATACTAAGGAATCCTACTCCGTACCTCTTGTAGACACTTGATCACTACCATAGTTTTCCGGAATTTAACCAAATTCCACCTAACTCCTAGCTTGGATTTCCTTGAGAATGTCACAAGCTACTCTCACTGATGCTATCCTTCCCTTCCTTGTTCCTATAACCACAATCCAAGCATCAAAATCACATCCTTGAAGCTTAGGTCACTAACCATGAGAAGAGAAGAATTGAGAGAGAATTCTCAAGTTTTTAACTTCAAAATTGATATGTGCACGATGAGAGTGACGAGAGCAATGAATAGCCACTGATGGAATGGCGATCGGAGCTCCGGAGTGCAAGTTGTGATTAAATTTGTGAGTGTGTGTGGGTGTTGAGAGTTGAGAGAAAGTGAGAGAATTGAGAGAGTTGAGAGAAAGTGAGAGAATTGAGAGAGATGAGAGTAGAGAGTATGAGAATGAGAGAGAGAATGGGGTGTGTGTGTCTCATGAGGTGGCATATTTGCCCCTTTTACTCAGTTTGGCCCAATCGGGTCAAATTTTAATGTTAGGTGTACGTGTTTCTACTCTAATTACTCTTCTAAATATTATTATACTAGGTTACTGATCCTTGGGATGTCACATTCTACCCCCCTAAAATGAAATTTTGCCCATAAAATTTGCGATTACCTGTGGAAAAGTAATGGATGATGCTCTTTCATGTCCGATTCTTTCTCCCAAGTGTGTTTCATCACTCCGCCATTGTTCCAAGCTACCTTTACCAACGGAATCTCTTTCCCTCGTAGTTTCTTGACACTATAATCATCAATGCTCATCGGAACACCATATATTGTCAAATCATAGTTCACATACATGTCCTCTGGCTCTATAACATGACTTACGTCAGCGGTATACTTGCGAAGTTGAGACACATGAAACACGTTGTGAACGTGGGAAAAGCGAGGCAGCAAGGCGATGCGATATGCTACAGGTCCAATTCGCTCTAAGATCTTGAAAGGTCCATAGTAACGAGGTTCTAACTTCTTCGATTTCAATGCCTTACCCACTCCTTTCAAAGGTTTTACCTTCAGAAACACATGTTCCCCAACTTCAAATTCTAAGGGCCTTCACTGATGATTGGCATAACTCTTCTACCTACTCTGCGCTTCAAGAATCCTAGCACAGATCTTCTTTATCTGTTCCGTCGTCGAAGCCACTAACTCCGGACCAATAATACTTTCCTCTCCAGTCCCATACCAACATAAAGGAGATTAGTACTTCCGACCATACAAAGCTTCATAAGGTGCCATCCCGATGCTAGCATGATAGCTGTTGTTATACGCAAACTCTATCAGAGGTATGTGAAGATCCCAAGTGTTATGACTATCCAATACACAAGCTCTCAACATAACTTCCAACGTTTGGATAGTGCGCTCCGATTGTCCGTCGGTTTGGGGATGATACGACGTGCTCATACACAAAGACGTACCAAAAGCTTTTTGTAAAGCTCCCCAAAACCTCGAAGTGAATCGCGGATCACGGTCCGACACTATACTTGATGGCACACCATGCAATCTCACCACTTCCTTAATATACAAACGTGCCAACTTTTCTATCTAATCTGTCATTCTCATTGGCAAAAGTGAGCCGACTTTGTCAATCGGTCCACTACCACCCAAATTGCATCATAACCAACCTTAGTCCTAGGAAGTCCCGACACAAAGTCCATGGATATTCCTTCCCACTTCCACTACGGAATCTCCAATGGTTGTAACAAACCTGGAGGTCTCTGATGTTCTATCTTCACCTTCTGACAAGTCAAATAGTTTGACACATACGTAGCAACATCCTTCTTCATTCCCAGCCACCAAAACATCTTCTTCAAGTCTTGATACATCTTGGTGGATCCAGGGTGAATCGAGAAATCACTACAATGCGCTTCTTTCAAAATCTCTTGCCTCAATCCCTCCTTGTCTGGTACACAAATTCTACCCTTGTATCTCCAAATTCCTTCTTCATCCTTGGACACTTCTTCCTGTTCCTTCCCATCACGTGTAGGCAACATCTTGTACAACTCTTCCTCCGTCAACTGTTGCTGAGATCTACCAATCGCAGTTCAAAAATCGCTTGAAATTCGCAACTGCCCAAGGTAAACCCTTCTGTTTGATTTACCAATTCCCAGCTTCAACTCGTTGAAACTAGTGATCAACTCCTCTTCCTTAATCACCAACCACGAAGCTAACAAAGTCTTCTGGCTCTAGGCATCCGCCACAACATTCGCCTTTCCAGGATGATAGTTCAACTCAAAATCATAATCCTTGAGTAACTCCATCCACCTTCTCTGCCTCATGTTTAGTTCCTTTTGATCAAAGATGTACTTCAAACTCTTATGATCAGAAAAAACACTAAACTTCGCACCATACAAGTAATGCCTCCAGATCTTCAAGGCAAACACTATAGCCGCCAACTCCAAATCATGAGTGGGATAGTTCAACTCATGAGGTCGCAACTGTTGCGATGCATACGCAACTACGTTACGATGCTGCATTAATACACATCCCAAACCCCGCAATGAAGCGTCATAATACACCTCAAAAGGCTCATTAGGTGCGGGTAGTATTAACACAGGTGCAGTCATCAATCTTTCCTTCAAAGTCCGAAAACTCTCCTCACACTCCACACTCCATACGAAGGGAATATTATTCTTTTTTAACTGTGTTAACGGCAAGGCTATCTGAGAAAAACCCTTGATAAACCTTCGGTAATATCCGGCTAATCCCAAAAAGCTTCGCACATCCGTAACAGAAGTTGGCCTAATCCACTCCAATACAGCTTCAATCTTGGAGGGATCAACAGAAATACCGCCTTCACTCACCCCATGACTAAGAAACTTTACTTCCGACTTCCAGAATTCACACTTAGAAAGCTTAGCATACAACTTCCGCTCCTTCAATATTTGCAACACTATTCTCAAATGCTCCTCATGTTCTTGCTCCGTCTTCGAATACACCAGAATATCATCTATGAATACCACCACAAATTTATCCAAGAATTGTCGGAATACCCTATTCATGTAATCCATGAAAACAGCAGGGGCATTTGTTAATCCAAAGGACATAACCGTGTACTCATAGTGTCCATAGCGATTCCGAAAGGCAGTCTTAGGTATATCCTCATCTTTCACCCTTATCTGATGATATCCCGATCTCAAATCAATCTTAGAAAATACCTTTGCTCCTTGCAACTGATCCATCAAATCATCAACCCTAGGCAAAGGATACTTATTCTTCACCGTCACCTTATTCAATTGTCGGTAGTCCACATACAGCCTCATACTACCATCCTTCTTCTTCACCAACAACACCGGCGCTCCCACGGAAACACACTCAGTCTAACAAATTTCTTCTCCAACAATTCCTCCAATTGTTTCTTCAACTCCGCCATTTCTGAAGGCGCCATCCTATACGGTGCTACTAATACAGGTCCAGCCCCGGGAACCAAATCAATAGCAAACTCTACTTCCCTTTGTGGGGGAAATTCCGGAATGTCTTCGGGAAACACTTCAGGAAATTCCCTCACCATCGGTATCTTCTCAATCTCAACGTCATCGCTACTCAAGTTAGCCAAAAATAGAACAAAACCCTGACAAACTTCACCACTACAATTTACATCCATAGCACCCAAGTAAAAGTTATGAGCAACTACCGGTCCCTCCGAACCATCCGTAAAAAACCGGATAGTCCGGTCATAACAATCCACCAAAACCCTATTCTTTGACATCCAATATATCCCTAAGATTGCATCTAGTTCCGTTATCAGTAAGCAGATAAAGTCATGGACAAACTCACGATCAAACATAGTAAATTTCACATCACTACATCCCAACCTAGATATTTCAACTCCCGAAGAGGGTGTATGCACATGCAAATCATATGACAAGGGTGAAATCCTTAATCCCAGCTCACTAGCCCTATCAAAGTCTATGAAAGAATGAGATGCACCAGTATCATACAGAACAGTTATAACACCACTACCAACTCTACATTTACTCCTAACCAGAGTACCTGTCTTTGATGCATTCTCAGCCGTCATCGCGTACATTCAACCTTGTTGCTGAAATCTTCCTCCACTCGGTTCTCCCTTAGTTGGGCAATTTACAGCAAAGTGCCCAGGCTTTCCACAGTTATAGCAAAGTCCATCTCTCTGACATGGAAGATTTGGGTGACTTTTCCCACACTTATCACACAACGGAGCACCAAGATTAGCTCCTCCTCCTCTTCCCCCCATGCTAGAACTACCGCCTCTAAAATTTCCTCCGTGACCTTGGAATCTTTGGGGGAAATAACCTCCCGGCTTGAATGATTGCCCACGCGGATAAAGAAATCTACCGCGTCCACGACCTTGTGGCTGCCCCCTTCCGTAACCACCCCAAGATAGTCTCTTGTTACAATCCTCCACCACCTGACACTTGTTCACCAAAGCAGCGGACGTCCGAATCTCCAAAGGTACCACCACTCTCATTATCTCATCCCTCAATCCGTCTTGATACTTCAGGCACTTCTAAGCCTCATAACTCTCCGGCGCGCCTTGACAAGTTCTAGTAAACCGACAAAGATCTTTAAACTTCCGAGTGTACTCGGCCACCGTCATTTCCCCTTGCCTCAAATGCATAAGCGCCAGCTCTCTATTTCCCCTCACAGACTCGGGGAAATACTTTTGATAAAAAGCTTCCTTAAACATATCCCAGTTAACTACAAAACCTTCATCCCCTTGTTGCAACAACCTCAAGGCTCTTCTCCACCAATGTTGAGCCTCCCCAGTCAACAAATAAGTAGCAAATAGCTGATTCTCCGGTACTTGCTGAGCTAACAATGCCCTTTCAACTGACAAGAACCAATCATCCGCTTCCGTGGGATTCAAGGTTCCGTGGTAAGTAGAAGGATTGATCTTCAGAAAACTAGCCAAGGTCATTGGCCTATCATCCACCGGCCCATTATCTTCTCCTCCGCAGCACCATTAACACCATTAGTAAGAGCAGCGTTAGCAGCAACCATCCCTGCTTGAATGGTATTAGCCATGTGAGTCATGGCCGCGAAGAACTCTCTCTAACCGTAGTCAGGTTCATGCCCACCACCAGAATTGCAAGGGCGTCCTCTACCTCGTGAGAGAGATGCCATTCGGGTCTTGTCAACACCAACCACAGATATTAAGGTGATCAGTCTCAATATCATAGTATAGTGTATCAATTCCCCAAGGTATTCTCTCACACAAGCAAGGCAATTAACGAATATCTCTAGGATATCTCAAATCAGGCATAGAGGACATCAAGGAATATGCTAAGTTAAGCACAAGCAGTCCATTCCCTCAGGCTCACAAGGAAAGAACTGCTCTAATACCAAATATAACACCCTAGGACAACGACAACCCAGCTTAAGCCTGAGGAGCCGTTATCTTAGGAGGATATTCGAGAAATCACGATAATAAATCCGTTTAGAATAGCACTTTTTGGAAAGAGACAAAGGATACTAGGAGCCCAGAACAGAATAAGATGTACGCAGAAACGTCACAATTTAATTCTACCCTTTTTCTTAGGAGAACAAGTTATAGGGTTAACTAGAGTGAGGCATGCATATATATATATACATAACTAAAGTACGACAGTCAGGATGATCTCGGCGAAGAGTGTTCACCGTTCACAATCCCTGAAATCCTTGTTACAAGTATCTGTATAGATTACATTGCCATCAGGTTACAGCAAAAGAGAACATCCAAATGTCAAGGAGTTCGTAACCAAAATACATCACTGTATACTCAAAATACAAAACACTAGGCTACTCAAAACTCAGCCTTCTTCCCTTTCCCTTGCTTAGCATCCTCAGGCACAGCCAACTAACTGGCGTTCTGATCCTCATCTGTAAATCATATCAACAAACGGAGTGAGAGCCCACAACTCTGGGTTCCTAGTACGGAACAAGCGCCAAGAGTATAAAGGATATATTTACTTGAACCTCACAGTTAAACACCAAGGTACAAAGCATGTCAGATAACGCATATAGCAGAAACACAGGCAGTTAGTACAGACAACAGCAATTAACAGATATTATGCAGTTAGGCAAACCCAAGCAATGGCACAAAAATATGCATATGATGAATGTCTAATTCCTAATGGCTTGATGAGCTCACCCGGTCAGTTACTTTAGCCAAACCCGACCGGTCCAGTACTAGTCCCGGACCACTATCGGACGCACTTCCCCGAGGACAACTCGCTCGATGCCCCAACCGTTTACGGTCTTTCTCTTTATCATATATACTTGGGGGTTTCTCTCCTTATATTGCGTATATAACGCCCTGTGAATCGGGACATTAGTCTGAAGACCCCCCAGTCACTCACTACGTCCAATAGCCCGCTATTGTCGTAAGCCGGGTCGTTAGCCCTACAGGCCCCCTCATGACGCTTCGACTCACGTAACGTCACCCGAGGACGTTCATAGGTTCGATGATTAATGTGAAACTAAGAAGTGAACCCTCAAACCACCACCATCATCATGCTCATTTTAAAACACATGTCTTCTTGTTTTCAAGGGCCAGAATCGATTCCGGGACGAGGGGAATCAATTCCATGGAGCCATACAGAGAGCTTGTAGCTCCTGGAGGTATATGAATCGATTCTAAGAGTATCAAAATCGACTCGAACCCTCATAAAACTTTTGAAATCAACTCCGTGGACATATGAATCGATTCTAGGGAGCTTAGGAATCAATTCTAGGTAGTCGTTGAAGTTTGAAAAAGAAGCTAAGTTAAAAGAATCGACTCCCCAAGGGATCAGAATCGATTTATATCATATGCCATTTGCCTCTGTCCAATTCTGCATCGATTTGCACCCTACCAGAATCGACTCGTTACACTTAGAAGAATTTCTCATTGAGTTTTGAATTCACAGAGTCGATTCTAGCTTCAAAAGAATCGATTCGTATCGGCTCAAATCCAATTCTTTGCTTCCTGGAAAATTGTGAATCGATTCCATGATGAACAGAGTCGATTCATAACTGCAGAATTCATTATGATCATCAATTCTAGGTCATCAGAATCGACTCCCCAGCGGGAAGAATCGATTCTCAGGACACAGAATCCACTCTTTGTGTCAAAAACTAACTTTTCCAGAAACCTTTATCTTCCCTTAACTCACTCCAACTTCCATTCGTCCTATTTTCCAACTCAAAACACATCTTCCCAATACCCAACAACTCAAAAGCAACCACCACACCATTCACTTCTCATTTCACATTAATCCATCAACCACAATTATATACATTTTGTCAAAACAAACACATATATTCATATCCAAGCTCAAGCATACATTTCAAACACATAATCAAGCATTTAACTCATGTTTTTAAGCAACCATATGGATTATACTAAGGAATCCTACTCTGTACCTCTTGTAGACACTTGATCACTACCACAATTTTCCGGAATTTAACCAAATTCCACCTAACTCCTAGCTTGGATTTCCTTGAGAATGTCACAAGCTACCCTCACTGATGCTATCCTTCCCTTCCTTGTTCCTATAACCACAATCCAAGCATCAAGATTACATCCTTGAAGCTTAGGTCACTAACCATGAGAAGAGAAGAATTGAGGGAGAATTCTCAAGTTCTTACCTTTAAAATTGGTATGTGCACGATGAGAGTGACGAGAGCAATGAGTAGCCACTGACGGAATGGCGATCGGAGCTCCGGAGTGCAAGTTGTGATTAAATTTGTGAGTGTGTGTGGGTGTTGAGAGTTGAGAGAAAGTGAGAGAATTGAGAGAGATGAGAGTAGAGAGTATGAGAATGAGAGAGAGAATGGTGTGTGTGTGTGTGTAAAACACACTCATGAGGTGGCATATTTGCCTCTTTTACTCAGTTTGGCCCAATCGAGTCAAATTTTAATGTCAGGTGTACGTGTTTCTACTCTAATTACTCTTCTAAATATTATTATACTAGGTTACTGATCCTTGGGATGTCACACTGCCTAACCGAATCCATGTAGTTGTACAAGTCCTTTCTTATGAAGCTCAGATTGCGATAACCCCCGCACATATGGGCAAAAAACCCCATTATCTGGGTAGTCTGGAAGCCAGCCTCATGCATCGAATGTATGTGCACTTTGTGACCTTCAGATATGGTCATGTGTGGTGCCATAACAGATGCAAACTCCCTAGGTAATAGCTCATGGTTATAGTCTTCAACCAATGTCTTACTCCGCCACTTCCCGCAGCTCTTGTCGAGGAATGCAACAAACTTAGCATTTCAATTGGTCCTTGTCACTGGTTTATGAGGCTGCTTCTGATCTAACCTTTCGTAGTGCTTTCTCTCCCGCAAACCTTGCCGGTTGCAATAGAAGAATTTCCTCACAATGTTTCCATCCTCGTCTTTCATAGAATCGCCCTTCCGCACAGCAAATCCAATTTCCTTCACATACTCCACGTATGAAGCGTATGCCTCCTCCATGCTGTTAAACTCGGCGGCCAAAAGAGCGGCACCTTGTTCTTGTATTCCACCACCCACTTCCTCGCTATTGACGGCGTCTTCTCCGGTTGTTGGTTCTTCTCTACCATCGCCCATTCTTTCCTCACTCCCTGTGACGTCCCCCTCCGACATATTCTGCCCCTCGAATTCTGCTGCATCATCTTCTCCTGCTTCATCATCTTCCTCAGATTCCTCGCTAGATCTTTTAGGCCATGTATCACATGCCTCTTCCAATCCTTCAACTTCATAATCCATTCTTCTTTTGTTCCACAATGCAGTGCTTTCACTTCCTCAGCCGTCACGACACTCTGCTTCAGGACAACCACTCTCGCAAGGGGAGGATTGAACCCTATTCCCACTAGCCCAGACGTGCAACTCTCCACGCAGCGGAGCACAACCAAGCCCTTCCTCTGTCCGATTACTCCTTTAGTTCCCTCTTCTTCGCAAATATGCGCCGTCCTCGGAACCCTAATTCTTTCCAATTAAAACATCAACACAATGTGAGAGAAAATTGTGATCTCCCTAATTTGCCCTTTCTCTTGCCTAATTAATTTTTCACTTAGTTATGTTTGTTACGGATTATGAATCAACTTTACTTATTTTGTCGTTTTTCACTTTTTCCACAACGGGTTTCAATGCTCTCAAAAGGGAGATACTATATGGTCAACATTGCAGCCGTGTAATCTTTCCATTGGCCATTCACTTTGTAGCCACCTTAGACACAATGCTTTTAATATCACCACAGACAGCACCATATATATATATATATATATATATATATATATATATATATATATATATAT
>JASCZI010031510.1:0-17109 GCA_036250425.1 Stylosanthes scabra
ATATATATATATATATATATATATATATATATATATATATATATATATATATATATATATATATATATATGCCGTTGCCACAGCTAAGTAGCAACTCTATTTAATATATCCCAACAGTTCTTGAAAACCATAGTTCACCAAATAAACTTATATATATTGGGTTATTATTAACATCCTAAATAAACTCATCTTGAAAACCATAGTTCACCAAGTAAAGCAGAATCACTTCATTTTTTATTTGGTCAATTAAAAATTAAAATCACATATTTGTAGTTTTGAAAAGTTATAGATGTTTTTGAAAGTATTTAAGGTAGAATTTTTAAAAATATTTTCTATTTATCAAATTAAAAAAATCCTATTTAAGTTGGCTTATAGTTATTAAATGTCATTTTTATTTTGATTTACCAAATATAGATGATACAATTTTTAAAAAATTATATTTCAAAAGTTAGTTTTAAGTTATTTTCAAATAATAAAAAATTTATCAAACTAAGCCTCATAAGCCATTAAGATGTTTAATATAATTATAATAAAAATACATGGTTTGGTTGCAATGAGAATAATCTATCACAAATTGAGCTTCATTTTAGATCTATCCTTGACACAATATATAATTTGGACTCCGGCATTTAATTAAGCGTGGTCATCACCCAACTAATCCAAATTATTAGTGAGCTCTCAAAAAAATAAGTACTTTCAAATGACAATCATGTTAATAGTAAATAAATGTACAATGTACCATATATATCATTGATTATACATATACATTAATTATTTCACCAATAATGGATAATATTATCGTATATTGGTGGCTTGAAAATCGTTGTACCTTACCTTACTTTATATGAAGGTGGACCAAAGGAAAAGTAAATAGACACATACATACATATCATAGCCCCAAAACAAATAAACACATATACAACTAGCTTAGCTTTAAAAAGTGTCCTATTTTTTATTGGTGACATCTACTTTATGTGATAAACAAGTTAAAAAAAATAACAGATCTTTTTATGGTCCTCATCATCTTTTGTGTCTTGTTGTTTTGGGTTAATTCGTACTTTACAATACATATACAACTTACCTCTTACGTATTCCTTAGCTTCAACCAACTAATTAAAAGGACATTGCAGCAATGTGTATATATGTACATCTATATATATACACCTGTGTATATAAGGTTGTCCTTCATTCTTAGTCTTGCATTGCATTCTAGGGAAGAACACACATTCATAATAGCTACCAAGGAATTTGGCATTTAGAGTAATTCTAAATTATTACTTTCAATTTCAAAAGGGGGTGGCTATGGCGGCGGGAGTGATTGTGGTCGGAATTCGAACAATGGTAATTCTAACGATTTGCTTGCTTCCGCTATCTTCGGTGGAAGCCATGGTTCGCCACTACAAGTTTAATGTAGGTAGATGCATTGTTGGATTTCATCGTCTTATTTGAATATATTTTAGTTTTCTTTTATTATTACCACTTTAGTAATCTAATAATAATAATTTTTTTCTTTACTTTTTTTTTTTATATTGTATGCATGCAAATATATAACAAACTAATTAAGTTTGTCATTGCCTATTACTGCTGCTGTCACTGTAAACACTAAACAAGTACTTTTCTTGTTCTAAAAAATAACAAACTAATAAACCCTTCTAGTACTCAAACTTCCCATTATAATCAAAATAGCTAGTAATTATACATGTCATTTTCTTAAGTTTTCTTTGGTTACTATGCCAATCATTGAATTATGTATTGTTTTTATATATATATATTTTAAACTCTTATCCATTAACCATTTAACCCCATCAATCATAGCCCCTGTTTCTAAATACATAACAAAAAGTAGAGTGATACAATACAACTTCTTTAAGGGCTAGGCTTCTTTTTGCTTAATCATAATTTTTTTTTCAATTCCATTGTTTATAGCTAAAATTAGAAATAGGCATATATAACATTTGATTCCAATGGGGTTAAATTATGTAAATATTTTAGTTTTTTTTCTCTCAATATTTTAGTATTTGTTTTTGTATTATGTTCTTTTGGGCATATATACCTTGGGCTACATTGGGCCCTACCAAAAACTTGTGTGTGCCTTGACCAAACAGCAAAGTGATGGTGAAATTGTTGAGAAAGGCAATGGAATTTGAAATTTGGTAGATGCTGCAGTTAGTTAGTTACTTAGTTACACTTTCTTCTCATTGTTTTTGAAGAATGTTGTAATTAAGTGACTCATCATATTCCTTTATGGTGGAAATTAATTAATTAATGGGACTTAATAATAATTTGAATAGGTGGTTATGAAGAATGCAACAAAGTTGTGCTCAACAAAGCCTATTGTGACTGTGAATGGAAAGTTCCCAGGTCCCACTATATATGCTAGGGAAGATGACAATGTTCTTGTTAAGGTGGTCAACCATGTCAAATACAATCTCAGCATCCATTGGTAAGTACTATAGTTAGGAGTGTGCTAGTGTTTTTTTTTTTTTCATTTTAAATAATAATATCCATCTTTTTCTACCCTTTTTTTTTTCCTTCTAATTATAGTTTTATTACGTTTTTAACGAGGATTAAATAAGATTTAGATTTCAATAAAATATAGGATTTTTTATTTTAGATGTTGTGGTTTTAATTTAAAAAAATATATGATTTTTTCCCTAGTCATTAGTTTATTTTGTTAAGTGATGACGTGACTTTCAAATCGCAAAGTGACATCAACATTTAATATAAATTAACACTCAAATTCGTTCTTAAAAAATGTGAATAAAAAAATTTAGTTCTCGACAAACTTTTACCTTTTTAAATTTTAGAGAATTGCTCTCATTGTGTTCAATCAAATATTTTTATTTATTGTCCAAAAAAAATCAAATATTTTTATTTATGTATTAGAAAAACATTTTCTTCACAAATTTTATTATAAGATAATTAAGTTCTAAAAATTATCACTATAAGATAAATTAGTTTTTTAAAAAATTAACGGAGAAATTAATCTGTCTAACAAAAACAATTTTCGAAGATTTATAGAGAATAAAAATTTAGGTGTTCACTCTTTTAAAATATTACATTAGTACTCAGAAAAAAACAAACTAAAAGTAGAAATTAAAATTTTAAAAACGAAATTGTAAGAAATTAAAAGTAAAAAATTCCATGAATGAAAATTGGACAGGCATGGAGTGAAACAACTGAGAACAGGTTGGGCTGATGGGCCAGCATACATAACTCAATGCCCAATTCAACCAGGCCAAGCCTATATCTATAATTTCACACTCACAGGTCAGAGAGGCACACTTTGGTGGCATGCACATATCCTATGGCTTAGGGCCACTGTTCATGGTGCCATTGTTATCTTGCCCAAGCTTGGAGTTCCTTACCCTTTTCCCAAACCAAACAGTGAACATGTTATCCTATTGAGTAAGTTTAACTATATGTTGTAGAGTTTAATTTTGATAGTATAATTTATTTTCCACAATCATATAATTACACTTATTCTTTTAGATAATCATTCATGTGTTGTTTAAAAAAAAAGCAAGTTATAAGAACCGAACAGATAACGATACTTAATAATTACTTTTTTATTAATAATAATGTGGTGATACTTAATTGAACGTAAGTATAAAACTACTTTATTTTGTTTAGGTGAATGGTGGAAATCAGATACAGAGGCTGTCATAAATGAAGCTCTGAAATCAGGATTAGCACCAAATGTTTCTGATGCACACACAATCAATGGCCACGTAGGACCTATCCAAGCTTGTTCTTCAAAAGGTAAATAAATTAAAGATAAATAACTAGAGACAACTTAGAGTAAGAATTTTGTATTATGGTTATAAGTAATGCCCTTTTTTTTGGTTGTGCAGAAGAAGGGTTGACACTGAAAGTGAAAGCAGGAAACACTTATTTGCTAAGAATCATCAATGCTGCACTGAATGAGGAGCTTTTCTTTAAGGTTGCAGGGCACAAAGTCACTGTTGTTGAGGTCGATGCCACATACACAAAGCCATTCAACACAAACACCATTGTCATAGCACCTGGCCAGACCACAAATGTTCTTCTAAAAGCCAACCACAAGGCCGGCAAATTCTTGCTCGCAGCCTCTCCTTTTATGGACGCTCCCATCCCCGTCGACAACAGAACCGCCACCGCCACCTTACATTACCAAGGTACTTTCATCAAATGCAAGAGTTTCTTTTGAGTTTGCTTACGAATTTTAAATATATCTTTCCATTATAGAAGCTTTGAGATAGCATGTTATGATCCTATTTTTAAGTTATGTCAAAATACTTAAGCTGAATTAAAAGCACATTTATGATTATATCTCTCACCACAATTTCTGGACAAGCGCATGCATATATGAATAATGATTTTCAAGTTTTGGTTGATAGTTGATCAATATATCAAAATTTTGATATTTTATACTTAGTTTTTATACATAATCATGCTCATATATAAATGATGTATAATTTATAATTTTTTTTTAAGAATTGATAAAAACATACATGATATTAAATTGAGGCTAGCAATTTTAATTTATATTGATTAATATTTTTAATTACAATAATGCTACGGAACCAACACTAAGAACCCTTAAGGAATCAATAATTAAGTTATCATCCAAAATTAAAAAATTTATCATCCAAAATAAAAAACATTATCATTCGAAATTATATGAGTTATCATCCATAACTCATTATCAAGTGCATTGACTCCTAACTAACTATTGTTTGCTAACTTCTAAGTAAAAATAATAAATTGTGCTGTTATGAATATTAGATAATTTTGCGTAAAGAAATATTGACCAAAATAGTTCATGGTGATCAATAGTTCTTTATGTTCCTGTAAATCATACACATAATTCTCTAATTCATTTACACAGGTACCCTCGCCTCAGCCATCACAACACTAGCTTCTTTACCTACAACAAACGCCACGGCGGTTTCCAACGCTTTTACGGATTCCCTAAGAAGCTTAAACTCTAAAGAGTATCCGGCGAGAGTCCCTTTAAAGATTGATCATAACTTGCTCTTCACCGTCGGCCTCGGCATCGAACCCTGCGCCACTTGCTTAAACGGAACCAGACTGGTAGCAGACATCAACAATGTCACTTTCGTGATGCCCAAGATTTCTCTTCTTCAAGCCAAGTTCTTCAACATCAAAGGAGTTTTCACAGATGATTTTCCTGCAAATCCTCCAACATTATTTAACTTCACAGGATCACAATCACAATTATTAAAAACAAATCCAGTGACCACAAAAGGGACAAGAGTTTATAGGGTTGGTTACAACAACACGGTTCAGTTAGTGTTGCAAGATACCGGAATCATAACACCCGAGAATCATCCAATTCATCTGCATGGATTCAATTTCTTTGTGGTTGGAAAGGGAATAGGAAATTTCAACCCTAATAAAGATACTAAGAAGTTTAATGTTGTGGATCCTGTGGAGAGAAATACTGTTGGTGTTCCTGCTGGAGGCTGGGTTGCCATAAGATTCAGAGCTGATAATCCAGGTAATCAAATTAGTAAAAGATGAAAATTCTTATGATATATGCTATAATTTTAGCAAATGTGTTGCAGTGATAATTGTCTTGTGAAATTAATAAGTAAAAATTATCGGATAATTTTTTATTATCAACTTTCATAAAGACTACCATGCATATGAATTTTCTCCTTTTATTATTATTACCAGTATAAGTTATTTTTTTTACCTTGAAAAATTAAAGTTAGGATAATTTTAAAATAAAAAAATATAAATTAATTCGATACTTATTGAATATTAGGTTTCTTTGACAATATTATCCAATTAATTATCTATTTTTATAATTTTATTGAATTAATTCATTTTTTAATTCATTTTTATATTTTTTATTATCATCTTTTATTGTGTGCGAAACTTTGAAAATGCAATGCAAATAATATGGGTATAAATATCCTTTTGTTGGTACTTGGTTTTTAAGATTCATACATTTTGGTTTTGATGGGTTATAAAATTTAATTTAATACTTTTTACTTTAGTTTCTGAGGTTATTTTGTTTCGTTAAGCAATAATATGAGAAGATATATGACGACCCATTAGTATTTGATTTTTTTCACGTCAGTATTTAACATAATAAACAAATAGAAAAGACTAAAATTAAAATTTCTATATTTTAACTACAAATTTGCTAATATATTGCAGTTAAATAATACTGATATTTAAATGATATTTATGATTGAATGATGACGTAAAATTTTTTATCGTATATTAAAGTTAGATTAAAATTAAGTAGAAAAATAAAAATATAGATAGTGATTTGGACATATCAACAAACTTTGAAAACAAAAAACAAATCATGATATTTTTTCTTTTCAATTTTTTTAGGAGTGTGGTTTATGCATTGCCATTTGGAAATACATACAACATGGGGACTGAAAATGGCATTTGTTGTGGATAATGGAAATGGACCAAATCAATCTTTGTTACCACCTCCAACTGACCTTCCCAAGTGCTGATGAGAATGAAAAGGTGAAGAAGCTGTGACTAAATAAGATCAGTTGAAATTAAATGTCTTCACTCTTTTCTTTTCTTTTCATTTGTTGGATTATTGCTTAATTTGTACTCTCATCTCATCTTTCTAGTTCCTTCTAAATAATATTTTTGACTATGTACGCAATTAGTCCTTCAAAATTGGAAGGTTGTTTTAAATTTCTTGATTGCCTTTCTTTTTGTCTCCTTAGAATTTGAGTTATTAAATGTTACGATGGGCCATTGATTAAGCCCGTTAGAATTACTTAATACTTAGTATTATAAATAGGAAGCTAATATCATTGTATTGGATAAGCAAATTAAGAAATTGTTAAACATTAATTCAATTGGAGTTTTCTCTCTTTCACTTGAAGTAAAGAGAAATTACTCTTTCTTATTCATCTTCATCTTCAATCAAGCTAATTACCAAATTCTTCTTCTAATTGACTTGCTCCTTGCTCCTTGTTGTGTGTATCAATGAGAGATTAGGGTTGATGGAACCCCCTTTCAAATTGCAACAAGCACTAATGACAGTGGAGATGCTAACCCCTTGCAAATTTGGTTAGGCTTTGAGATGTTTCAAGCCCAAGGTCCATTGACTTGGTCACACATTGGCACATGGAGCAAGAAGAAGGAGTTTGATGATTACGGCTATGGCTATGATTAGGGTGGTGGCAACATATGGGGCATGGAGGAAGAGCAAGGACTCGGTGATGGAAGGTTGTTGCAAGAGGTTCTTTCAAATTTGCTTGGAATCCTTGGATGGGGTAGAGACATGGCAATAAGGGTTGGCACTGCAAATTTCATTCATTATGGCAACGGGAGCAAAACAAGTGAAGAAGAAGTAGCTGCTTGGGTTTATTTGGGCTTCGTAAAAACAAATTGGGTTAGGGTTTACTCCTTTATCATAGAAGCCCAATGTTTCAATATTGTTACATTAGCATCCTTTTACTATGGCAATACGTCACCCAAAATTTTTGTTAGCTCCATTACACTTTGGGACCCAGGAGGTTCTTTAGTTTTATAAGCAGTAGCCTAGATTACTTTTTAATTTCTTTAATAAGTAATTAGGAGTAATCATCGGATTAAGTTGTTTTTTTTTTTCCCTCAACCTTGGGGACAAGGTTGGTTTGAAGGGTGGGATATTGTTACGATGGGCATTGGTTAAGCCCGTTAGAATTACTTAATATTTAGTATTATAAATAGGAAGCTAATATCATTGTATTGGATAAGCAAATTAAGAAATTGTTGAACATTAGTTCAATTGGAGTTTTTTCTCTTTCACTTGAAGTAAAGAGAAATTGTTCTTTCTTATTCATCTTCATCTTCAATCAAGCTAATTACTAAATTTTTCTTCTAATTGAATTCTTACAATCAACAATACATATTTCTTCTTTAATTTTCATGTCTCTTAATTCTAGTTCTAACATTAAATCTATTTAAGTGTAATGATTATGATTCGGCCTCTACAGCTAGACAACTACTACCTATATAATTCGGCGGCTATTATCTATAACTCAGGCCGATATATATAGCTCAACTAAATTCAATATTTTCGTATAATTCGATCAAGTTAACCTATAGCTCGGCTAACATAACCTAGAGTTCGGCTCCAAAACTCATTTAGTGCTTAAACTCACGGAGGTCAATTGTGATCAACATATCATAATTAACTAACTCACCATATCCAATATTAATTGCTTCCTAAAATCATGGCATCACAATTATTCACTACTATTTCTAATAGCTCATCATTCTAGTATAATTACCAGATTTAAATTTATCACTTAAATTTTGACTACCTAATAACTCGGAATGCGATCACCAAATTCTAATAGACTAGGGTGTGGCGCGACCTAGGAATGGTATACTCTCTTTTTTTCTCTCTCACTTAATTCAAAAGTAATCATATTCTGACTTAAACGTAAAAGTGTCTTTGCAACTACCTCCCTTTGTTCTTTGGTGAGTCGACATATACTCATTTTCCGGACAACGGTGAATACCCTCTGATCCAAAAGGAGCTATTCCTCTCTGATTCACTAGCTAGCACGGAACAATTTATATGTCCAATAGAATCATGGTTATACTAGACATAGAGGCAAAGATACATAAACACAAATTCATTTATTTTTTTTATAATTACGTAAACGCAAAATTATATCTGACAAATGAAATATAAACATGAATGTTATATCTTAAAGAGTTTAATTTTGATGCACTGACATTTTATACAGTCGTGTAATTATAATTATTCCTTTAAATGACCAATCATGAGGTCAATAAAAATAAAAATTATTTTTGCAAACGTGACATTATGTGATTGGATGCACGTGTAAAATATCTTTACACTGAAAGTGCATTGATGAAATTAAATTCTATCTAAAATACTAATTTAATGTATTTTATAGATATAAACACACTAGTAAGAGATGCACAACTCATTTTTTTCCTTTTATTGTTCCAATTAATTTTTTATACTTATAACTTTTAACCGTTCTAATTTTCTGTTTAATTTTATGTGAAAAGAAATTTAGAATAAATTATATTTTTCATAATTTGTTTTTCATATTTATTAATCTATCACTACACAAAATACAAAACACTATGTTTTATATTTATATTTTTATATTATATTTTTAATATCTTATTTTGTTCTGTTTTCAAAAATAGTCATGGCGTCTCTTAATATATACATATTATAAAGTTTAGAGTTTAGACAAATAATTCAATTTATAATAATTAGCCAATTAAATATCTACCATGTATAGTTTAAAAGTATAAGAGATTTTTCTATGTTGACAATTTTGTCTCTCAATTTAAGGTTAGCCTCCATTGGGAAATTTGCAGGCTTGTAGTCCAAGTACTCTTTGTCTTCTAAGAGTGAAAGAGTATATTTCCTTTGAGTGAGGGAAATATCTCTGTTGGACCGTGCCAACTCAAGACCAAGAAAGAACTTGAGGTCTCCAAGGATCTTGAGTTTAAAAATTGCTTGCAGCTGAAGTTTCACCTTGTCCATCAGTTCATGCGTTGACCCAGCTATGATGATATCATCAACACACACAATGAAATAGGTTGTTGTGGTTCCTTCCCCAAGACAGAAAAAGGAATACTCCTGCCTACATTGTCTAAATTTATGCTGCAACAAGATAGAGTAGAATTTGTTGAATCACTGCCTCGAGGCTTGTTTCAAGCCATAGAGGGATCTTGTGAGCTTGCAGACCAACCCTTTGTTCCTCTGAAGGTGTCCCAAGGGAAGATCCATGTATACTTCTTTATTTAGCTCTCCATTCAAGAAAGCATTATTGACATCTAATTGCAAGAGACTTCACTGCTTCACAGCTGCAATGGTTAGTAAGATTCTGACTATGGTAATCTTGGCAACATGGCTAAAAGTGTTCCTAAAGTCAATGCCAGCTTGTTGTGTGTATCCCTTCACCACCAAGTGAGCTTTCTATCATTCCAAGGTACCATCTGCTTTCATCTTTGCTTTATACACCCATTTGCATCCAATGGTGTGTTTATTCTCGGGTAATGTGACTATTTTCCAAGTGTGGTTATCCTCTAAAGTATCAAGTTCTTCCTTCATTGCTTGCCTCCATTCTTGGAATTTGACAGCTTGATAGTAGAACTAAGGTTCTGGTATAGCATTAGCATTTGCTATACAATGATGATAGCAGAGGTTTAGCCTATGATCACTGAAATACTGTGAGATTGGGTAAGGTGTGATGTGGCAAACATAGTCATTAAGGTATGTGGGAGGGTGAGAGGTTCTGTTAGATTTTCTAGTTGGAAGAAGTTGATTTGTGTTTGAGTGTGTTGGTGAAGGTTGTGGTGAGTGTGGTGTTGGTTGTTGTGAGGACTGAGTTCGTGTGGCTGAAGAAATATCAGTGTTGAATGTGTCTGCTACAGGTTTGGGTAAAACAAAATCAAGGAAGAGATATGCATTTGTTTTGAGGTGAGGAGAGGAACCAAAAGGCATCACTTGTTCATGAAAGATTACATCTCTGGAGACAAAAAATTGCTTGGTTCTAAGGTTATATAATCTGTAGCCCTTGTACCCAATTGGATAACCAACAAAGACAGAAGGATCAGCTCTTGGACAAAATTTTGTCCTGTGATTTGAGATTGTTGCAGCATAAGTGAGGTATCCAAAGTTCCTTAAAGTTGTATAGTTCGGACTTTTGCCAAATAACAATTCAAAGGGAGACTTGAATTTTAGGCGTAGGCTTGAGCCCGATTGATTAAGAAAGCTGCATTAGTCACACATTCTCCCCAAAAGAAAATAGGCACCTGTGATTGAAAGTAAAGAGCTCTTGCTACATTCAGTAGATGCTGGTGTTTCCTTTCTACCAATGCATTCTGCTATGGTCTATGTGGGCAAGAGAACTGATGTAAGACTTCTTTCTCTTGTAAAAAGTCAGTAAGTGCTAGTTCTTTTGCATTGTCAGACCTGAAAGACTTAATTCTTGTCCCAAATTGAGTATCAATTAATGAGTAAAATTGCTTCAAACAGACTGTTGCATCAGATTTGTTAGCTAAAAGATAAATCCAACAGAAATGAGTTGTATCATCCACAATTGTCAGAAAATACTTCTTTCCATTATATGTGGGAATTTGATATGGTCCCCAAACATCACAATGTACAAGGTCAAATGCATGAGAGGAAAGATTATTGTGAGATTCAAAAGGTAATTTTTTAAACTTTGCAAGAGGACAAACAATACATGAACTGCAATCAGGTTTATTTGGTAAATGTAAGACATTATCTAAATGCTGAAGAACTTGAGATGAGACATGTCCTAAACGGGAGTGCCAAAGGCTAGACTCACACAAATTTATTGAGGCTACATTAGGAGTAACAGACAATTTTGACTCATTGGTATTGGAATCTGCTTCAGGATGTAAAGTCCTTGATGCAAGTTACCCGTCCCAATCCTCTTCAAGGAGTTGTTGTCCTGAATTGTGAAGGAATTAGCACCAATAGTGACAGTAAAATAAGTGTTAGCCAAGAATGCAGAAACAGAGAGTAAATTCACATGAAAATCGGGTACATAAAGAGCATTGGGTAATGAAATGTGTTTGTTGAGAACTACTGTACCTATGACAGTTGCAGAAAAAGATTCACCATTTGGCAAAGTGACTGAAAAATTCTTAGAAGAATGTAAATTTGAAAAGAGGGATAAATCACATGCAATATGGATAGTAGCACCACTATCCAAGATCCAAGATTTTCTTGGAAAAATTGACATTGACATTGAGGTGTTTAGAATTATACCTGCTGGAGTTGTCACCTCCATATCAGAATTCGAAGGAATGTCCTGGATCTGGTGGTTATTCAACAAACTTAGAAGTTGTTGCACCTGACTTGATGTCAAGTTTAGTGAAGAACCTTCTTGATTAGGTTGTGCTGAGACTTGATTCACAGAAGGCTTGGTAGTCTTTCCCTTCCCATAATTTGGAGGGTAACCATGGATCTTGTAGCACTTATCCACTGAGTGACCAAGAATTCCACAATGAGAACAAAGTGGCTTATCCTTCTTGCCTGAGCCCTTGCCTTTTCCTTGTTCCTGCTGCTGTGTGGGTTGATTTCTTGCATAGAAAGCAACTTGATTGTGTGGAGAAGTAGATGCACCCAACGACTTGTGCTTCTCTTCCTGTGTGATCAAGGAAAGAACCTTGTTGATAGCATGCAATGACTCCATAAGCAGAATTTGACCTCTAATTTGAGCAAATGAATCGTCCAATCCCATAAGGAAGCAATGCACATATTTAGCTTGGAGGAACTCTTGCATGACTCGAGCATATCCACAATTACATTGCACTGGGCGGTATGAATTCAGTTCTTCCCAAAGTACTTTGATCTTTGTGAAGTATTGAGAAACAGTCATGGTTCCTTGATGGAGGTTCATGAGTTCACGCTTCAATTCGAAGACACGTGGACCATTTCCATGCTGAAAACGCTCTTTCAAGTCATTCCACAACTCAGTTGTTGAATTTGTGTAGACAAGAGACATTGCAATTTCTTTTGAAACCGAATTCAGTATCCAAGTGCTTACCACATCATTCACATATTGCCAACTCTCAAATTTGGCTGGCTCGGTGACAGGATCTGGCTGAGGAACAACACCGGTGATGAATCCTAATTTTCGCTTAGCATTTAAAGCTTTCTTCATGGCTCTGCTCCATGAGTGGTAATTGTCTTCAGCGAGTTGCTGAGTGACAAGAATGAGACCTGGTTGATCATGAGAGGAAATCTGGTATGGATCAATCGCCATCGATTGTGAAGGTTGAGTTGCTGGAACTGCAGAGGTTGCATCCGAAGAAACTTGTGAATTCATGAATCTTTGAGGGAAGAAGAAGATTCAGATCTTATTTCTCAAGCTCGTTGATCGGAAATGATTCTCACACTGTGATATAGTAGATGGTGAAGCAATCAAATCTCATCAATCTCTATCGAATGAGCCTAAGAAAGAGAAGAATAGAAGAGGATCGAAGAGTGAAGAATAGAGAAGAACGAAGAATTCAGAAAGAAAGAGGAAGAAGTTGCGGAAGCTTCAAGAATTTTTTCCGATACCATGTTAACTGAGAGAAACTAGTGTGATTGAACTCAATGAGAAATGAGAGAGTTGATTACTAATCTTGAGATTACAAAGTTTATATACAAAGCAAGACAGAGTAACTAACTGAACTAACTTGTAACTACCTAACGTTAACTTATACCACAAGTAAACTAACTATGGTTAATTAACTCTAACTAACTATTATGCTGCTATATAACTAACATCCTTAGTTAAATATCAAAATCAATATATCGTCCCTCCTACATATACTTTTGAAAAAAAAAATAGTTAATCAGTTTGATTAACCAAATTCTTACCTCCTCACTGCTTCATATGATTGTAAGGAATAGAAGGAGTTGAATTATTTGGGGTTTATTTTGCAAAGAAGCAATTAAGGTTTGTGGGCAATATTTTTTTTTATTGTTATATATACCGGTCATTTTATCAAATAAGTCTAATCAAATTAATTAGTTCAACCTCAACAAAATTCATGGTCTTTATTAAAGATATGTAACACATATTTGCACTTACTTACACACCCAAACTTAACCTTGTAGACTTCGTGGATAAAAAAACATTTACACTATTTTTTTTTTTCATTTTCTTTCTTTATTTGTTCCAAAGTTGGTTACATAATAAGATCCTTGTCTGGCTGGATTTGCACGCGCACATGATGAGTGATGAGTTGTGACTTCTGAGACTGCAACACTAACTCAAACTCAAAGACTTGTAAGTAACTAAAATAAAATTAAAATGAAATGAACCCCCAAATCACATTGTCTGACTTTTTTAGAAAGCATAATTTGGAAAAAGGAATCTTTCCAATTTGGGAAAATTATTTGGTGGTAGCTGGTATGCCAACACCAATTCATCATTATTTTATTTTGTTTTATTTCATTTTTAATTTTAAATTCAAAGTTAGTTTCTTTTCTTTTGGCCTTTTTCCTTTTCTATTCAAGCATCATATATGTTTTTTTCTTTATTTATTCTCATATAGAGATGGAGTCACTTTCTCTTCCAACACCTGCCCCATCCCCACAGTACCATCAAGGGACACCATAATAATAATAAGAAGAAGAATACATTGCTAAAACCAAAAACATAAATTAATCACGCCACTTAATACTTACATTATTTTATATTATGTATATAATTAATTATAAACATATGGTGTCTTTGTGGGCTATAATACAACGGCTTTATGGTTAATTGGTTATTATTAGCATACTTTATCATTATTAATTGTTTCTGGTGGTGGTAGCTTGGCATTTTCTCTTAAATATATATTAATCATTCTTGTGTTTGTCTTCATTCTTTCCATATTAGCATAGCAGATTGATTGGTGACTCTAACTAAATAATAAGTGTATAGGATCTAATTTTTGGAAATGTTAGGAGGAGACAATATATTTTGTGTGGAGAAAAAAAAATTAGTGTTAATACAAGACAAACAAAAAGAAGTCTTTGGTGAAAATATTAAAGTGTCTTTTAATGAGGATATTAAATCTTGATCATTAATTTGTGCTATTAAAATCTGATGTGTAATCAATGTAAACATTACGAGAAAGAGAAACTTCTAAATATGATAATATCCGAAACAGAAGACAAGTAATTGTCTTCATGGTAAAATTTCCATAAAAAAAAAAAAAACCTCTTAAAGACTAGTTGTTTGATAAATCTTTTATTTTTAAAAATTTATTAAAGTTAATTTTTCGTAAGAGAGTAATGCTACCTAAATAGCAAATTTTATTATTTTAAGCCATTATTTGACCAATAATAATACTTCTATACACACAATTGTTATTTTAAGCCATTATTTGATCAGTAATAATACTTCTATACACACAATTGTTGAAACTTTTTTTTCCATATATACTGTTCATCATGGTAAAAAAAAAAAACTATAATGAATAAATACCGACTAAAATTGATAAATAAATGTTGGATACATAGATTTTTCCTTTATAAAATTACTTTTAAAAGTCATAGTTCGATAAATTAAAGTACTAAACTAAAGATAACTTTTAGAAAAGTTTTCAAGTACCGATATATCTGTTGATTTAATTTATATATATATTTTTATTTTTTTAATTAAAATTAACGATTACATATTACAGGTATATCGATGTACTGATATACTTGAAAATTTTTCTAACTTTTATTCAGTAAAAGCAATACTTGTGTTTTGTAAAACAATTTTTAAAATTTAGAAACACTATAACGTAACTAACTATAATATACATGTGCTTATAAATATTAAATTATATATTATTGTATTATACTAGTTAAAATATTTGATTTTATGACAAATTAGTAATTACAGGGCATTTTTTCAACGAAAATTCGTTATTAGTAATTAAATATGAACATAACTTACATTTATGTGTTTCATATTCATATATATATATAATAAAAGTTGAGGAAATAAATAAAAGTACACAAAAAATATGGGAAAAATAAAAATACACCCAAAATATTTTAAAATAGCCCAATAAGGTAATATACCCCCAAGATTGTTTAGCTAAATAAAATATGTCATTTTCTTATCTAACATTCTCCTATAGTCTGATATAAAATTGCAATAATACACTTTTTAATGCCCTAAACATATGCTTAACATAGGTTCATTTACTAGTATTTAACTAAATAGTAGTATAGAACTTGTTTATACCATTAATTTATAATAATCAAAATCATTATAAACATATGCCAAAATTTAACAATATTAACAAAATGTTTACAAATATATTCAAACAGTTTATATATGTATTTAAATTTAAATAATTTACACTTTGGAAGAATAAAATGAACACGCACGAAAACAAAATGAGCGTGACAAATCCATTTTTAAACATTAGAATATTTTAATGATGTTATGTTGGGGTTTTGTGTTTGATCTCGGCAACACCATTATTTGTTCCATGCTGTTAATAACAACAAGTACTATTCAAATAATTAAGGAATATTAAAAAATTAAAAGGGCCAATAATTTGTGTTCACTTTTGCTCCCCCAAGAAGTTAATGCATGCACTATACCCAGTACAAAACAACGAGAATATGTTTAAAAAAAAATGGTCAAAATAAATAAATAAATAAAATAAAGAATTCTCTTCCCAATATAAAATTAGTAAATTAACTAATAATAATCTAGATTAGCATACACATAACACGTGAGAATAATTACTTGTACAGGATCGGAGTACTTGACAATTAAGAAGCTTATGATAGATAATTAATCTTAAATCACTTAATCAGTGTAATATATTAATTAATTAGTCTCGTGCTCATTATAATGATTGTGGCGCCATCAGCCTAGTTAATTAGTCGTTTAATGACTTCAATATATTAATTATTAGTGGTAGCGGTTTATTAATTCCCTAAACCCCAACAATATATATATATAAAACAAGAGCTAACAATTAGAAGCAGCCACTATTGTTGGGTGCACCATACTTAATGTAAGAACTGACTCAAATAATAATCCAACAAATTAAATGGTGGAAGAATATTTATAATAATTTCTAATATTAATTGATTCATATATAATATAAGTCTAATTATATTCTATTGGTAATTATTGTAACATCCTAAAATAATTGTCTAAAATTTAATTTATTTTGTTATCTTTTAGTTACTAAGATAAGGTAATATTATATGTGTGAATTAGTTTATGAAATTAATTTTTTTTTTATGCCAATACCATGTTAAAATGATACACATAATATATTCTGATGTAATTTCAAACAAAAAAAAAAAAATAATAATAATAATAATATAATAATCAAAATATCAGGTGAATAGTAACTAAAATAATATAATAATCAAAATATCAGGTGAATAGTAATTATAATAATATAATAATGAATAGTGCATAGTAACTAAAATAATATAATATTCCAAATAGTAACCTGCATAGTAAAACTTCAAAACTATAAATAGGGCTATAATTTCATTAGTTTTTCATATTCAAAAATCAATAAGAAATCCTCTCTCTTGCTCTCTATAGCTTTTCTCTAGCTCCTTCTCTTATTCTCTCTATTATAGCCTTAGTT
>JASCZI010031514.1:0-15230 GCA_036250425.1 Stylosanthes scabra
TATATATATATATATATATATATATATATATATATATATATATATGAAAGATTAACCTTTAATTTAATTTCTTTTATTGGTCATATTTAACTATTTAAATTTTTGGAAAAAGTAATTTGATAACAGTAAAATTTCATATATATGGATATTCTCTTATAATCATGGAATAATCTCATGTACATTTAAGCACATGCTCCCTGACTTAAAAGACACATTGTGGCGTATAAGAAATAACCGAATACTTGTTTATTAAGCTAAGGCAACATAAAATGATACCTATTGCTTGTTTCATTGTGCTGTTAAATTTATAAGTTTCTTGGATTGAAGTTTCTTTAAATAATTGAAAAAATTATTTGTGAAGAATTGTTTTAAGTTTTTAGAACTTAAATCCATTCAATAATTGTCTTTGTTGTAGTTTTTTTTTTTTTTTTTTGGTGACATCTTTGTTGTAGTTTTAATCTATATAAAGACATTTCTTGTGAATCCAACAGCTTCTAAATTAAGTAGTTTATTCTAGATTTGATTGGTTGCAATTGTAATGTGATATAAGGCACGGTATTGAAGATCGATAATAACCATGAAAGGAGAGGTATGCAATTACGTTTATCAAACTCCAGCTGTATGATATATCTCTATTATACTTCATCTTTTATTTTTTACTTAATTGAAATTAAGATATTTATTTTTATATTAAATAGAAAATCATTTTATATCAAATAAGATAAAAAAAATAATACAAAAATAAATTTCTATTTAATATCGAAATGATTTTCTATTTAATATAAAAATAAATAATATAGTTTAACAAAATATGTGTACACTATTGAATATAAAATACAATAATGCTACAGGTATACACATCCATAAATCCATCTCAACAAAATAATTTTTATCCTTTTTGTTGTAAGTCAAATTTTTTATACTTAAACTTCATTAATTTTGTGCTTAAAATTTCTATGTCAGATTTTATTATTTTTATTAGGTATAAAAACACATGAATAGATACGTGAACGTGTGTAGGTATATGATTTTTCTATAAAATATATTGTAATGCTAAATTAAAAAGTCATTATTGTTTTACAGATTTTATGATTTTCAGAATAAGAACTCAAGAGAAAGTGAGTACCAGTCAATGAAGTGCATCAAAATATCTAAAAGTGCAGAATTGAAGAAACTGGAATTGCATTCGGAATTCAAGTACATTAAATACTTCACAGAAATCCAAAGTGTACAATAAAAGAGAAAAATAAAAGTACTATTCTAGTATGAAATTGCATAAACTGAACTTTGTAAAGACAGAATCATAAAGAAAGATAATCTAGATAAGAACTAGCAAACAGTAATAAAAGCAAAGTTTGAAAACGAAGAGTTTGGTTACTGGAAATAAGACTAAAATAGAAGAGGAATTGGAAGGAACCATACTCAGAGACTGGACTTGTAACAATGCTCAAAAAGTCACTCGGTGGATGTGAGAACTGTAAAGTGAGTGCTCTTAAAAGTAAAGATTCCAACCCTGATTCTGATAATTCAATTTGTATTTATAGATGTTTCCTCCAGTCCCCTTCTGCCACGTGTACGCTTCAGAGCAGAACGGTTTTTATCTTGCATATCTTCCAAATAACATTCAAAAACCGCTTTTGAATCTTTGCTGACCTTCTATAACTCGAACTCGATTATTCGTATCCGAGTTTCACCTCTTGGAAAATCGAGAACCCTAACCTTAGAGTGTTCTATTAAAAATTTCCTAAGTTATTGTCTTCGAAATTTGTCAACCTTTTAACTCCAAAACTGATTCATCAAAATCGAAATCCATTTTTGCAAATAAATTTATTTCGAATAACAATTATATATATAATGTGTTATTTTCAATTAATTAGTATCTCAAAATAATGTTGTACCCAAAACCAACAAAACAAATCGTTAAAACAGCGTAGAAAATCTATAATAGAAATCTAACACAGATTGACAAAATAAGGGGATCAAAATAAAAAGAAAGCATGGAAAAAAATATATATATCTCTTCTTGATTCACTTTCACTTCGCACGCACCATGGATCTCCATTGAAAGAAATATGTTCCTTTTCTTGACAATTTTCTTACGCTTCCATTAACAGCACTCTCACCTTACAAAAGCTGCAGTCCAAACTTGCATTAAATATAATGCTAGATAGTGAAGTGAGATATTATCAGAGATATAGAGATGATACCTTTACAAGCTAATTAAGATGTGACAATCTCAAGTTGGCACATCTTAGATGCAATTGGTATAAGAGATAACTCTTCCTCGTAATTATTATTAGAAAAATCAAATCGCCGCTTTGGATGCGCCCGAATTATAACTGATTTCAAAATTAGCCCCTTTTGTAAAATATAGCTAATAAATTCTCTATCATTTTTGGATCCATAATCCATGAAGAACGAAACACGTTCCAAGTGTGACACCACACAATTAGGAACATCCATTGGCTCTCTCCACTCTACTCCACCCTCCTAAAACAAAACAACATAAAATATGAATCAAATCAAATAAAATAATACCTACAATTAATCATAATATCAGTAGTCAACAACAATAATTAGTTATTAAAATAGTCACTATAATCATATATATAATTTACATAAATGATTTGTTAGTTGCAAAATTGGTCTCTATTAGATATCGAAATTGATTGATCGATATTCACTAGGTTAAATCAGTCAATAAAATATGTTATTTAAAAAGGGAAAGTATAGGTAACTAATAATTTTTAAATCAACAAATCAGCCAACAAAAAATAGAACATTCATAACCACTATTTATATATAGAATATCCACGATCAAAGTTATAGAACATCTGAAACCTAAAATAACTATCAACCAACTTTAGAAACACAACATCTGAAACCTAAAAACAGAACATTCAAAACCTAAAGAAATAGAACATCTAATTCAAGTTATTGGCTGATGTTGGCTGAATTTTATTGGTTACCTAGATAACCAAGATTTTGATAACCAATATTAACCAACAAATCTAAAATATTATTATTATTTGTTTGGATTTTATCTTTTATGGATTATACTTTTCTTATTTTATTGGACTTTTATCTCTTATTGATTACCATTGGCCAAAAGTTTATTGGCTATCTAGCATAATTGTTATAAAAAAATGGTCATGATGGCAAGACGCAACAAGGAAATTAGGCATATTGGGGCATTTTCGGCCTTTTCCATCTTAGAGTACGTTCACCCCAACGTCTATACAAAGGAATGCTGGAACTATATAATATGGTTCAACAACAACTCCGATTGAATTATTTGGCCCACTCGTTATCAATGAGACCAAGATACTTCCAACAAGAAATATATCGATGAGTTGATGCTAGGCTAGCCGGAAATTAAAGTTTATCAAAATTTCCGTCTAAAATTCTTGAAAAATTAGTTTTCTATGATTACATCGGCAATAATGGGGCTTATTTCGAGCAGGATCAATGTATAATGGAGATGGAATAGCCTTGGGTTGGTTAGGACAAACGTTTTTGTCAAAATCAAACTTTTTTTTTTTATTTATGTTCCTGACAAACAATAAATGGCAAATGCATCAAATTAAATTAGAAGTGAACAAACCTGATGGCAACAAATGGTAAGATCTTGAAGCACATGACATTTTTCAAGAATGTCCATGACAACAGTGGTGTCGAAATATTGAACAGTAAGCTGTTGCAAATGATTAAAATCCATAAGATCACCAACAGGCAGAGCTCCCGAGTCCTTTGACGAGAGAGTCAAACTCAAATCACTTGCACTTGGAATTTCATTCAGAAGTTTAATCAATGAATAACCGCCACCGGCACATAAAAAATTAAGATCCGCAGTTTCCACCTTCTGCAAGTTACGAACAGAGAGCTCCTCCAACTCTCCAAAAACACTGATGCAGAGATATTCAAGAGATGAAGCGTCTATCTCAAGCTCCTCGATAATCACGACTGGATAACAAGCACGGATGGTTAAGCTCTTCAAGAATGAAGAAACTACGCGAATTGTTTGTCTTTTTCTAGGGTTAGGGTTATGAAAAAGGTCACGGATAGGGCATTTGTGGTTAATAGAAAGATCTAGGGTTTCCAGAACTGGACAACCGGAGAGAAGAGCTTCGAGCTTTTTGGTAGAATCGATAACCAAAGAAAAATTCTTGAGGGATGGAAGGTGATAGGATGAACGGTTTAGTACCATAACAGCTTCGCCGAAAGATCCCAAGCTTAGAGTCACGAGCGCGGTGCAATTGAATATGGCGGGAGGGATCACCAGTTTCCGCCTGCCTTTTACGAAGAGACGGAGCTGTAGTTCCTCAAGATTGGGGCCAATGGCGGTTTCAACCCACGACTCCACGGTACTGAGTTCTTCTTCTACTATGGAGCAGTCGAGATGAAACTTTCGAAAGCCGTGTGTAGTCCGTTGAGAAAGGAAAGATTTAGCGTAAGCCATTAATGGTGACTTGGATGTACAGTAGTACTGCGATCCGCAGTTATGGATAAAGGAAGATTGCTTGAAGTGGAAGGCTTGAAGATCTTTCCAGAGGTAGCGCCACCGGCGAGAGAGGAGGCTGGTGGTGGCGACAATGGAAGCTGTGTTTGGGAGGAAAGAGAGGATGTGGCATAGCAAACAGTCCGGCAGGGTACTGATTATGTCAATTTCATTGACCAACTTTCTTCTTTTGTTGCTTCTGCAATATTCTGCCATGGTAGCTACCTTGTGTGTTGTTTAGCCATGGCGGCACTACTAGAGACTAATATATATATATATATATCAAACGGATTCGGCCATTTAATTTCAGTTGGTTTGATTGGAAAATATAAAAATATTAGAAGTCAAATTTAGGGTTGAAATATCAAAAGAGATTTTTTATTTTTTTTAAAAAGCATACAAAGAAGACAACTATCGCCAACTAATCTTTAAATTTAATTTTTTTAAAAAATTTATTTATACGCATGAGTCTTATTAAAATTATTCTATTTTTTTAAAACTAAAGTTTAGTTTACCATACCTATATAAAATTTGTTGTCGCGCTCTCTCGCTCTCTCTTTTTGCAATTCAAACAATGTTTTTGAAAATTAGTTGTTATCAATTATCTAAAATTATATGTGATTTAGTGGATGTTTGTTAAGGTTAAAAAATATGATCTAAAATTGTATATGGTTTACTAGAAATATTATATTCAAATATATATTTTTATAGGTGATTTTAATGTACACCTAGGATAACTTAAAAATAATATATTTATTCAAATCAAATAAAACTAGCCAATGAGTCGTACCTCAATAAAAAATGAGAAACTCTTCGCGGCCAATGAATATTGGGACCAACACAACCAACAAGAACTCAAAAAGGCAGAGCCAGCTAAAAAAAGGTGGAAAGGAGAAGAAGCAGAAGGCTCCGTCTCCTGCGCCCAGCCCCCATCAGAGCTAGCCGCCGCCGCCTCCTCCTCCTTCTCTTCTTCTTCTTTTTCCTGATCGAACGACTCCGCTGTTGCAGCTTTTTCGTTTTCCTTTTCTTCGCACCTCCACAACCGCTGCCTCTTCTTCTTCTTCCGTTACCAGCGCCGCCTTCTTCTCCTCCTCTTCTTTTTCTGCATAAAACCACCGCGGCGCGACACCTCTACAGCGTTGGCGCAGATCGCATGGTTCTGGCAGGGCACCTGTTGCCGGCAACAGTGACGTCGGTCTCTGCCACAGGTTTTTCTTTCTTTCTTCTTCTTCCTTCTCCTCCGATTGTGGTGTTGTTGTGTTGCAGTTGTTGTGGTGGTGGTGAGGTGGTGGTACTTGTTGTTGTTCTGGTGGTGCTGCAGTTGATGATGGTGGTAGTAGTGAAATTACGGATGATAATTGTATTCTATTTGGTATGATAAGTTGAATCTGATTCGGATGATAATTGTATCTGTTTCGGATGATAACCTTTTTTATTTCGGATGATAATTTTGGTCAGCTTTCTATGATAACTCTTAATTAACTCATTGGTTTCCTAATTGCTCCCTAATGTTGGTTGCGTAGCATTGTTCATAAAAAAGTATGTTTGATAAAAAAAATCAAATAAAACTAAAAATTAAAAGCTAACAAATCCAAAAATCAAATATGAAATAGTTGATAATTCAAATTTGAATTTTGAAAGCGTATATATTTCAATTTTTGAAAAAGTCCAACAACTTGAATTACTTACACTTTTGGTGATTAAATTTAAATAAATAAGCAAAATCAATCATAATAAACCGTAAAAATAAAAAATAAATAATTAGACTTTGTTTATATAAGAATCGAGCTTAATTATTCTTATATAATTATAATTTATGATTTATTCCCTAGGGATAAATTATTCCTTATTAAAGAAATAAATCATAAATTAAATTGGAATTACACACCTTCCTAGCTAAAATTATGAAATCTTACATAACACGTCTTAGATGCAGGTGGTATAAGAGATAACTCTTCCACATCAGTACTATCAACATTAAATCCCATGGGATTCGGATCAGCACAAATTGTAACTGATTTCAAAATTAGCCCCTTTTTAAGAATATAGGCAATAAATTCTTTTTCATCTTCCGAGCCTAAAACCATGTAGTCAAATACTACTAGTTCCAAGTGTGACACAAGACAATTAGGAACTTCCGCTGGCTCTGTCCACCCTTGTGATTCACCCTTCTAAAACAATAAATAAAACAAAACAATATCAATAAGTCATCTATATCTCACTTGTAAGGCATTAGGTCACTGGAATCATTTAGCTACTACTTTTAGGTTTCAAAAATCATAATATATATTCTATATTTTAATTTGACAAATGATAAATAACCATCAACATTCAATATCTTTATTTTCTAGTTTAATATCATATTTTATCCAATACTATTATTAAGTTTTGATGGTTAAATATTGCTAAACCAAATTAAAAATATGGTCATCTAATATTTCTCTTTTTATATATATTCATGATTGAATTTTAATTCGTTAGAAACTCATTTGTAATTAACTTTACATATATAAAGTTTACTATACTTGCCTTATTCCACTGTCACAGAATTGATTTCTAATTACAGCAAACAAACAATAAATCTATCAAATTAGAAGTTAACAAACCTTTTTCCTCACAATTGTAAGATCTTTAAGCACACGACATTTTCCGAGCATGTCCATCACAACCTTGGTGGAGAAATTTTGAACAGTGAGATGCAGCCGCAGCAAATGATTAAATTCCATAAGTTCATAAGTAGGCAGAGCTATGGAGTCCATTGGCAAGAGGTTCAAGGACAAATCACATGCATTGCGAATTTCCTTCAGAAGTTCGATCGATGAATAATCGACATCGGCACCAATGAATTCAAGAACAGCATTTTCCACCTTCTGCAAGTTGCGAGCAGAGACCTTCTCCAACTGATGAGATCCAGAAATAGAAAGGTAGAGGTATTCAAGAGATGGCGCATCTATCTCAAGTTCCTCGATAATTTCGCTTTCATAAGAAGCGTTGATGTCTAAGCTTTTCAAAGAAGAAGAAGCGACGCGAATTGTTTCATTATTAGGGTTAGGGTTAGGCTTATAGTCAAACCATAACTGGTAAATATAAAGATTTAGGGTTTCAAGAACTGGACAGCCGGAGAGAAGAGCTTCGATGATATTGGAAGATTCGAGATGCAAAGTCATCGTCTTGAGAGATGGAAGGTGATAGGACGAGTGGTTTAGTATCGTAAAGCCGCGCCCGTTACCACGGAAAATTATAGTCACGAGAGCAGTGGATCTGAATATGGGGAGACGAATCAGCGGCTTCCGTATGTTAATTGACGCGAAATAGACTTGCAGTTCCTCAAGGCTTGGTCCAACAATGGCGGATTCAATCCACGACTGCACGAAGCTGAATTCTTTTTCTTGTATGGTGCCGTTGAGAACAAACTTTCGAGAGGTGCGTGCAGTGCGGAGGGAACGAAAAGTTTGAGCTGTGGTTTCGAAGTGGAAGGCTGGGAGATCTCTCCAGACGTAGCGCCACCGGCGAGAGAGGAGGCTGGTGGTGGCAACAATGGAAGTAGTTTTGTCTGGGAGGAAGGAGAGGATGTGACATAGCAAAAAGTCCGGTAGGGTACTGATAATATCAATTTCATTGACAGGTGATGAAGCTGCTGTTGTTGACTCATCAGGTTTTTTAGGATCTGAAAGATTTTTTCTTTTGCTGCAATCTTCTGCCATGGTAGTATGGAAATGGAAGGAGGAGGCTTTATCAAATGTCACGCTAGTTAAGGTGTCTGTGTTTTATATATATATATATATATCAAATAAGTTTTGATTTCAGTTTTGATTGAAAAATATAAAAAAGAAGAATAGAAGTCAAATATACGGTTGAAATATCAAAAAGATTTGGTATCTTTTTATAAAGGAATATCAAAAAGAATAAATCTCATCAAAATTATTAGAAAAAAATTAATTTCTTTATTAAATTTAAAGTTTAATTTTTTTTGTGTCTTAAAAAATATTGAAGTTTAGTTTACGGCACCTGTATAAAATTTGTTGTTAAATAAGTTTTGTTATTAATTATCTAAAAATCTTAAAAGTGTAGTGATGACTAAGGACTATAGTCCTCAAAATTGAGTTATAAACATTATAGTTGTCACTAGACGCTTTTTCATCCTAAATTAGTGGTTAATTTTGGTGCATATTTCTTTTTTAATTTATTGTCGTCGATCTTCATAATATAAAGGAAATAAAATCATTTTTTTGTCTAATTGAAATCAAATTTACTATCATTATGCTAAACTCTAAAAAAATTAAAAATTAAAAAAAATTAATTATTAAAGAAAAAAAATTTGATAACCATAAGTAAACATGACAGAGCATTTGGTGAAGCATTCAGAAAAGAAGATATATATTAGTAGATGGTGCCATGGTGGTAATTTATCATGATAAAACAATGGTTTCAATTTGCATGTTATTAGTTGATTTAGCATTTTTTATTTTTTATGGATTGTGACATTTTTTATGACAATAATATTGAAGGGAATAAAAATTATAAGAATAATGCTACGGATCAATGTTATGGAGTCATTAGGGAACTAAAAATTAAGTTATCCTCCAAAAATTTATATGAGTTATCATTTGTAACTCATATATCCAAGATTAAGTTATCATCCAAAATTTATATAAATTATCATCCGTAACGTGTTCGCTCATCATAATATGTTAGCTCCCTAATTTTTTTTTAACATTTTAAGGCTATCAAATTTTCAATTAATTAGTATCACAAAATAATGGAGTACCCAAAACAAACCAAATAAATGACTGAAAAACCTTAGAAAATCTATAATAAAAATCTAACGGACATTAACAAAATGAGAGGATCAAAATAAAAAGAAAGCAAGGAAAGAAACATATCGCTTTTTGATTCCCTGATCTTCACAACGTCTCTATATGTTCCTCTTCTTGGCGTTTGATGCTTCTATCAACACAGCACTCTCACCTTCCAGAAGCTGTTCTATGACGAGTTCCTAACCTCGATGCTACAAATAACAATACGGTGTCAGCAAATAATAATTGGGATTAATGCCCACTTTGATAATTGATCCATTCTTCAAATAGACATATATAAGAGATGTAGAGATGTTACCTTCAGAAGATGTGACAAGCTCAATATCAAGTTGGCACATCCTAGATCTTCTTCGTACAAGAGATAATACCTCTCTAACCGAATCACGTCCCCTCTCGCTCTCAAGCACCCAAATTTTAACTGATTTCAAAATTAGCCCCTCTTCTAAAATGTAGGTAATAAATTCTCTATCTTTTTTGGATCCATAATCCATGAAGAACGAAACACTCTTCAAGTGTGACGTCAGACAATTAGGAACATCCATTGGCTCTCTCCACGGTAGTCTATCGCGCTACAACAAATCAACACAAAACAGAAATAAAATAAAATAATACCAATTAGCCATAATCTCACTTGTCATATAGCTACCCCTTTGCAAAATGAGTAGTCATACTAAATTGCCAACAAAAAATTTAACAACTACAACCAACAACTCTCCACTTCTTCTTTGGCATCACTATTATTTTCGTCTATTACATTATTTATTTAAATGTTCACCTTATTTTAGACTGAATGATCACGTTAATATTGGTTAATATTGATTATGAAAGTATTAACGATCTAAACTTATTCTTTATATAATTTTAATCTCTAATTTTCAATTGGATGGAACAAACTATATATAAATAGAAGAGAACAAACCTGATGCCAAAAAAATTTAAGATCTCTAAGCGCATGACATTTTTCAAGAATGTCCATGACAACGGTGGTGTCGAAATATTCAACAGTAAGCTGTTGCAAATGATTAAAATCCATAGCATCACGAATAGGCATAGCTACCAAGCCCATCCGCGATGGAGACAATGACAAATCACTTGCATTGCGAATTTCCTCCACAAGTTCCATCAATGAATAACCGCCACCGGCACCTGAAAAATTAAGATCCGCAGTTTCCACCTTGTGCAAGTTCCGAGCAGAGAGCTCCTCCAACTTTCCAGAAACAGTGAGGTAGAGATATTCAAGAGACGAAGCGTCTATCTCAAGCTCCTCGATAATTGTGCCTTGATAACAAGCACGGATGGTTAATCTCTTCAAGGAAGAAGAAACTACGCGAATTGTTTCTTTTTTTTTAGGGATACTTTTATGAAAAAGTTTAGGGACAGGGCATTTATGGTTAATAGAAAGATTTAGGGTTTCAAGAACTGGACAACCGGAGAGAAGAGCTTCGAGGTTTTTGGAAGAATCGATAACCAAAGAAAAATTCTTGAGGGATGGAAGGTGATAGGATGAACAATTTAGTACCATAACAGCTTCGCCGAAAGTTCCCAATCTTAGAGTCACGAGCGTGGTGCTATTGAATATGGCAGAAGGGATCACCAGGTTCCGCTTACCTTTTACGAAGAGAAGGAGTTGCAGTTCCTCAAGATTGGAGCCAATGGCAGTTTCAACCCACGAATTCACGGTACTGAGTTCTTGTTCATCCATGGCGCAGTTGAGATGAAACTTTCGAAAGCCGCGTGTCGTCCGGAGAGAAAGGAAAGTTTTAGCGGAATCCATTAATGAAGACTTTGCTATATAGTAGTACTGCGATCCACTGTCATGGATAAAGGAAGATTGCTTGAAGTGGAAGGTTTGGAGATCTTTCCAGAGGTAACGCCACCGGCGAGAGAGGAGGCTGGTGGTGGCGACAACGGAAGTTGTGTTTGGGAGGAAAGAGAGGATGTGGCATAGCAAACAGTCCGGTAGAGTACTGATTATGTCAATCTCATTGACTATTGATGGAACTGTTGTTGACTCATCATGTTTTTTAGGATTTGAAAGCTTTCTTCTTTTTCTGCAATCTTCTGCCATGGTAGTATGGGAGGAGACTTCTTCAAAGGTCTTTCTAGTTAGGGTATAAAACGAGTTCGCCCATTTTGATTCCGGTTTTGATTGAAGAATATATAAAACAAAAAAAAATTAAAGTCAAATTTATACTATTGAAATATAAAAAAGATTCTGTATCTTTTTAAAAAGGAATATATCTTATCAAAACAATTATGAAAAAAATCAACAAATAAAAAATTTTAAAATTTTGTTTACCATATCCGAATTTTTTTTATAAATAAAAAAAATTAAGTCTGGCACATTTTCCAAATACACACTATCAACAGTTTCTAAATTTGATTTTTTGATAAATAAATAAATAAATAATTCTGATTTTTTAAATAAAATTGAATTTTCATGCTATACTTGTTTAATTTATTGTTGGTCTTGATAATATAAAAAGAAATAAAATCAATTTTTGTGTTTAATTTAAATCAAATTTACTATCACAATGCTAAAATTTAGCAAATTTAAAAAATGAAAAGTTAATTACCAAAATCATCACATAGATTTAAATTGATTTTGATAAATAAAAAAATATATCTTTAAAAATTAAAAAAGGGTTAAATTAATTCTATGGTTGCATTTTGTAACGTGATATAAGGCACGGCATTGAAGATCGATAATAACCATGTACGAAGACTACCTTAATGCGTGAACTACTTTGTACTTTTGGTGAAATTGGTGATTAAATATAAATAAATAATATATACTTAATTGATAATAACTGAATTTTTATATGAATTTCAATTTGGTATTTAATAAAAAAATATAAATATAACATTATTCCATAGAATATGTGAATATTTTATAGCATTTATTAAAAAAAAGTGAAAAGAAAAAAATCTCAAAACATGTGATTTTTACTCTTTATATGTATTTCTTTACTTTTTAAATATGTACGAAAGTATTTTATAAAAATTCAAATAAAATTCTAAAGTGGACTGAAAGTTAACTATTCTTAATTATGTCTTATAAAAAATTTATTTTTAAACAACACATAACAATTATTTATAATTAATAAAATAAAACATAATAAGCATAATTAATAATTATTTTAAAATTATGAACTGTAAGCAAAATTAATCATAATAAACCGTAGAAATAAAAAATAAATAATTAGACTTTGTTTATATAAGAATCGAGGTTAACTATTATCTAATTATCTATTATTATGAAATCTTACATAACACGTCTTAGATGCAGGTGGTATAAGAGATAACTCTTCCTCATCAATACTATCAACATTAAATCCCATCGGATCAGCATAAATTGAAACTGCTTTCAAAATTAGCCCCTTTTGTAGAATATAGGCAATAAATTCTTTTACCTCCGAGCCTAAAAACATGTCCAATCTTACAAATTCCAAGTGTGACACAAAACAACTAGGAACTTCCACCGGCTCTGTCCATCCTTGTGATTCACCCTTCTAAAACAATAAACAAAACAATATCAATTAGTCATCTATCTTATTTGTAAGGCATTAGCTCACTGGAATCATTTAGTGTGTGTTTGGAGGAGAGACGTAATGATTGAGATTGAATTAAGTTTATTATTATGTTTAATTTAAAAATTATTAAAAAATACTGGGAGACAGAAATTGAATTAAATCAATAAAAAAAGAACAAATACTAATATTAAAAATTTTAATATTGAGTGACGATATATGATTAAAAAACTCATTTACTAGTCCTTCATTCCTATTATTTGGAGGTAATGTCCTCATCCAACAAATATATTACAGAGTTCCAGTACTCAAAATCAAATGTTAACTTAATTACTACTAATAAACACAATTTATTCGACAGTCACAAAATTTATTTCTAATTACAGCAAACAAACAACAAAATGCATCAAATTAGAAGTTAACAAACATGTTCCCTCACAATTGTAAGATCCTTAAGCACACGACATTTTCCGAGCATGTCCATCACAACCTTGGTGGAGAAATTTTGAACTGTAAGATGCAGCCGGAACAAATGATTAAATTCCTTAAGTTGATAGTAGGCAGAGCTATGGAGTCCATTGGCGACAGAGTCAAGGACATCATATGTGTATTCCGAATTTCCTTCAGAAGTTCGATCGATGAATAACCGCCGTAGGCATAACTGAATCTAAGAACAGCATCTTGCACCTTCTGCAAGTTGCCGGCAGAGACCTCCTCCAACTGAGATCCATGAATATTAAGGTGGAGGCGTTCAAGAGATGGCGCATGTATCTTAAGTTCCTCGATAATTACTTCTCCATAAATAGCGTTGATGACTAATATTTTCAAAGAAGAAGAAGCCACGCGAATTGTTTGATTATTAGGGTTAGAGTTAGGCCATCTTTGGTAAATATCAAGATTTAGGTATTCAAGAACTGGACAGCCGGAGAGAAGAGCTTCGATGTTATTGGAAGATTTGAGATGCAAAGTCATCGTCTTGAGAGATGGAAGGTGATAGGACGAGTGGTTTAGTACAGTAAAGCAGTGTCGGTAACAACGGAAAGTTATAGTCACGAGAGCGGTGCATTTGAATATGGGGTGAGGAATCAGCGACTTCCGTATGTCAATTAGCGTGAAATAGACCTGCAGTTCCTCAAGGGTGGGTCCCATGGCAGATTCAATCCACGACTGCACGGTGCTTATTTCTTTTTCTTTTATGGCGGCGTTGAAAAGAAACTTTCGAAAGCCGCGTGCCGTCCGGAGAGAAAGAAAAGTTTTAATGGAAACGAATAGTGGGGACTTGGCTGTACAGTAGTAAGGGGGCACTTTATATAGGAAGTTGAAGACTTGGAGATCTTTCCAAAGGTAGCGCCACCGGCGAGAGAGGACGCTGGTGGTGGCGGCGACAAGGGTAGTAGTTTTGTTTGGAAGGAAAGAGAGGATGTGGCATAGCAAACAGTCTGGTAGGGTACTGACAATGTCAATTTCAATTTCACTGACGAATGATGGATCTGCTCTTGTTGACTCATCAAGCTTGTTAGAAACTAGAGAGTTTATGAAACTGAAGATGATTTTGTATTGAATTGGTGTGTATTACAATACATGAACTAACCTATTTATAAAATCATAAATCTTACCTAACATGTTCCACTAACAACAACAACCCTACAACAACTCATACACAGCTAATTACAACAACTCATCACTAACAATTGTCTACCACTACTAACAATGATAATATTATCTAACATCCCCCCTCAAACTCAAGGTGGAGCTAAGGAGACCAGCTTGAGTTTGGATACCAGATGCCGAAAACGAGTAGAATGATGAGCTTTAGTGAAAATATCAGCCGTCTGGTCCAAAGTTCCGACAGATATCAGATGAATAGCACCTATAAGAAGACGTTGCCTAACAAAATGACAATCGATTTCAATGTGCTTGGTGCGTTCGTGAAAGACATCGTTATGAGCAATCTGAATAGCACTTTTGTTATCACAATAGACGTCGGTGGGAGAAGTCTGTGGAACCCCTAAGTCATCAAGTAACCATCGGATGGCAACAACTTCGGAAGTAGTATCGGCGAGAGCACGATACTCGGCTTCTGTGCTTGAGCGAGCAGTAAAAGTTTGTTTCTTGGCACACCAGGAAATTAGAGAGTCACCAAGAAACACACAATAGCCAGTAGTAGAACGACGATCAGTGGGATCACCAGCCCAGTCAGCATCAGAGTAGGCTTGAAGAGTCAATGATGAACTAGATGAAAAATGAAGCCCTTGAAAAAGAGTGCCCTTGACATACCATAAAATTCGAAGAACAGCAGCATAGTGGGTGGAGCGAGGGGCTGATAAAAACTGGCTGACAACATGAACAGGATATGCGATATCGGGCCGAGTGACGGTAAGGTAA
>JASCZI010031515.1:0-15035 GCA_036250425.1 Stylosanthes scabra
GATCGCCTTGAAGTTGAAAGCTACCTTCTTCCAATCTTCTTCGGTATACTCCTTCTTTGTTTTGAGAATTTCTTGTTCTACATCTTTTCCATCCACCTTTTGAGAATTCACTTTAGTTGGAACATAGTTTCCTTCTTTAATGACATCCCAAATTCTTGAGTCTTGGGAGCATATCCATATCATGATCCTATTCTTCCAATAGGCAAAATTTACTCCATCAAAAACTGGTGGTCGTGTGATTGAAATTCCATCGTTGTTGTTATTGTTGAAACTTGTGCTTCCCATTGGATCGTTTCTCTTAAACTGTTAAGTCTTAACTAAGAGTTAAGCTCTGATACCACTTGTTAGACGGTATGCACAAGATACAAATACTCAAGAGGGGGTGAATTGAGTATTAAACAACAATGATAAATTTTCGCGGAAGCTTAAATAGATTTTAATATAAACAACTCAAGTAAATTGAATTTGTATTTTTCCAAGGACTTAAGCCACTTCTTAAGTACTTACAAGGAGCTTTTACAATTTCAAAGTGCTTGTATTAATTTAAATAACAATAATATAAAAGTTGAGAGATAGAAATACGATACACAATTTATAGTGGTTCGGCCAAAACTCTTGCCTAAGTCTACTCTTTCCCAATCGCAATTGAGAAGTTCAACTAACCACCAAGCTTCAAAGGGTGCTTGATAAACCACTACGACACGAGCCTTTGAGATACGCCTCACGGACTAGATCACCCAAATACTAACCCACTCCACTCGAAGTTATCCCAACTTCAAGAATTTTCCTTGAGTGCTTAGTATTCTCTACGGATCCTTACCGACTATAGTGTATACTCAAATCTCAAACTTACAAAGAAGAGCTACACCATTCTCCTTTCAAAATTCAACGAATTGAAAGATTTTTGAATGCTCTCTTGAAAGAGTATGTGTTTACAAATGAAGTACTATGAACCAATTGTGTATATCTCTCAAATTGTGTATAATAACACTTTACAAGTGAGTAGAAAATGAAGTATAATATCAAGAAGCTTTGCAAATGATCAAGTGTATGAAATGAGGCTTCAAACCATCTATTTATAAGCATCCCAAGCAATTTAGCCGTTATGAATAGTAATTCACTGTTCACTAGCCGTGGGAACAGTAATTTACTGTTCACTAGCCGTGGGAACAGTAATTTACTGTTCACTAGCCATGGGAATAGTAATTTATTATTTACTGGCCGTAAAGACGTATTTTTACTGTTCACAAAAGATATATATATATATCAATCTGAAGCTCCGGACGTTAGCTTTCTAACACAACAAGAACTATATCGTTTGGAGTTCTGTAGTTCAAGTTATTATCACTTTAGTGCACAAAGGTCAAGTTTGATAGCATGCACTAAGCTTTAAAATAGCTAACAAGTTATAAAACTTTTACGGCCATAGTTTTCGTAAAACCTTTTCTTTAAAAACATTTTATAGTGTGTGTGTGAGAGAGATAACTAACTTTTGGTTCTTACAAGAAATTACCTAAGTCCTAAGAATATACTTCGTTGTTTCTTTGATCTTGCGGACTTCTATTTCTTGTCGTTGTTGTTTGCTTTCAAAGCGAATCCTCAAATCCTTCGTTGGTTGTCATTCATCAAAACCTTAAACATTCAATGCATATAGTAACATGGTTTACATTACTTTTATCAATATGCATATCCCTTATGGTGAACACACCTTAGATACATTGTCAACTTTTTTTAAAGTTGTTTTAAGAGTTAAAGTGTCAATTTTTTTTAGCATTGTAATCAAAGATCATTGGTTCCCTACGACACTTATAATTTTTTTTTTAATGAGACACGGGGCATAAGCCCAAAGGAACTACACAGGAACTACTCTGCTAAATAGTATACCAGAAGCATCAGCAAGAAAATAAAAAGAAATACTAGAAGGTAAACTATAAAAGACATGACATCCAAAAGGTAATCCATGGCCTTTAGCTGCCAGTCGATCAGCACAATTATTCGCTTCCCTAAACTCATGGTGGATGTCCCAGGAAGTTAAACCATTGCAGCGTTGCAAAATTGCAGAAGAAAGAGCATTAGTAGAATGTAACGAAGGACCAGATTGAGCACAAAGACCGACAACAACCCTTGAATCAACTTCAATACTCAAATGAGTGATATTCAGGCTAATAGCCAGATCAATGCCAAACAAAATGCCCCAAAGCTCAGCTGTAGTGACAGTGCAAGTGCCAATGTTAGCACTAAAACAAGCTAGGAATCTTCCATCATAGTCTCTAAGAATCCCACTACAAGCAGCATGACCTTCTTTTGTAACCGAACCATCCGAGTTTAGTTTTACGAAAGGCATGGTAGGAGGGGTCCATCGAATATGTTTTTCCATAAAAGAACCGACAAAACATCTAGATCTTAGGAATTCACTATGAGCAAAGTGATAGTCTTTTGCAAGATAAATTGCTGCAAGATAGATAGAATCTTAACTAACAGCTCTATCAGGCTCAAAAATGATGTTATTTCTGCGAAACCACAGAGAGTTCATTGTGCAAATGAATATGAGGGGCCAAGGTATACCTTGGTAAGTGGATTGAGAAGAAATATTTTCCAGCAACCAATCATGAAGGGATTTACTGAAAAAAACTTTCATGTCTCAGTGAGTTATCTATGCTCTTCCATGTTTTGACAGCAACTCTAAAGTCGTGAAGAACATGGAGCACAGATTCGGTAGAGGATCCACAAACATGGCAAGAGTCATCATGTGTCATTTGTCTTCTATATCTCCTCATTGGTCAATAAAGCATTATTAGTAACAAGCCAACTGAAGGCACGAAGTCTTTGAGGAATGGCACTCCTCCAAATTTTCTTGAAGAGGTCAGCAGCTGGATTATGACTTAGTTCCAGGTAGAGAGAAGAAGCTGACTTGAGGGTGAAATCTCCAGTTGGGTTATGTAACCAAGCAATGTTATCCTCCCCTAAATTTGGTTCCGAGGCTTTAATAGCTGCAAAGATGGGATCCCAATCTAAACCAAGTAAGTTGTGAATTCGATCATAATCCCAATTATTACAAATCACAAAATCAGCAATAGTTTCTGACAAATTAAGAGAGGACTGATTATGAATGCTAAAATCTGCTAACCTGTGCACCCTCGGAATCCAATTGTCAGTCCAGAAAAGGACTTTGGTTCCAGTACCCAACTTCCAAATCAAGTTTTGTTGGAACAGAGGCCAGACTTGAGAAATACCCTTCCAAACATTAGAATAAGATTGAGGTTTAATGATGTTAGGAACAATTTCCAACCCACAAACATATTTACTCCGAAGAACCTTGACCCAAAGAGTGTGCTGGTGATGAGTCATTTTCCAAGCTAGCTTCATCATATTTGTATTATTTAAGGTTTTGGCAGATTTTAAACCCAAGCCTCCATGAGCCTTAGGGAGACAAATCATATCCCAACTAAGAAGGTGAGGTTTTCGGCCAGTGGGATTATCGCCCCAAATGTATTCCCTGCAGATTCTATCAATCTTGTCACAAACATTAACGGGCAGCTTAATCATCTGCATAATATACGATGGAATTGTAGCAAGGGCTGATTGGGTGAGGGTAATTCTGCCCGCAGGAGAAAGATTCCGAGACTTCCAAGAACTCAGATGATTATTCATCCTATCAATGATAAACTGAAAATCCTCCATCTTGGCACGACCATGAAGAAGAGGAACACCCAGATACTTGCCAAGATTAGGAGTAAGCCGCATGCCAAGAGCAGTACTCAATTCAACTTTTCTGTTAAAGGGAACATTACTAGAAAAGAAAACACAAGATTTCTCAAAACTTACTTTCTAGCCCGAGGTTCTGCAGAAGAAATCAAGAATTCCTCTCATGATTTCCACTTGATCCATAGAGGCTTTACCAAAGAGAACAATATCATCAGCAAAACAAAGGTGGGATAGGCCAGGTCCACCTCTATTTAGGGTTATTGGTTTCCATAAGTCATGTGCAATAGCAACCGAAATAATATGAGAGAGATGCTCCAAATATAGAACAAAAAGATAACGCGAAAGCGGATCCCCCTGTCGGATGCCACGAGAAGGAAAAAAAGTGGAAGAGGGTGTACCATTCCAGAGAACTTGCATCTCTGTTGAAGAGTAGCAGTGATCAATCAGACTAATTAACGAATCATGCAGACCAGCTTTAATAAGTGTATCATGTAGAAAATTCCAGTTTAGGCGATCGTATGCCTTTTCCAAGTCAATTATAATCGCCATATAACCAACAACACCTTTCTTGGAATGCATGGAATGGATTGCTTCTTGAGCAATGATGATATTATCTGCACTTTGCCTCCCCGGAATGAAAGCACATTGGAAGGGACTAATAAGCTTTGGCATCACTAATTTTAGCCGCAAGGCAATGATCTTGGTAATTAGCTTGTAGGATACATTGCATAATCCAATAGGACGAAAGTGGTTGAAAGATTCAGGGTTATCTCTTTTGGGGATGAGAGAAATAAAGGTCTGATTAACAAGCTTAATATCAGAGTGATTGTTGAACACATGGAAAACCCATCTTATCACAGTTTCCTTCACAGAGTCCCAGTTGCTTTGGTAGAACATAGCTGGTAGACCATCAGGGCCAGGGGCCTTCCATGCACCCATGGAGAAGATAGCAGAGGATACCTCATCATGAGTTACTATTCTGCCCAGAAAATTGATTCATATTCTGTCAGCGCAGGAAAGAGACCAGAGGCATTTAATTTCTCATAACTCTGATCACTTGTGTATAACATTTGAAAATGTTGAGCTCCCAAGTTTCGAAGAGTTTGTGGATCATCCATCCACTCACCAGATTCATCTTTCAGCATCTTCATATTATTTCTCCTTCTTATTGCTGTAGCCGTGCTATGAAAGTAAGAGGTGTTGTGGTCACCAAAATTAATCCACTTACACCTAGAACATTGCTTCCAGTAAATTTCCTCTTGGATTAACAATGTTTCCAGCTCCTTCCACAAGGTTTGTTGAAGCTCATCGAGGAAAGGGTTGGATTGGAAATTAAGAGAATCAGAGATCCCATTAAGACGTGCAAGCAACCGATATTTCCTCCTTCTCATGTCCCCAAATATTTCTCGATTCCAAATCTTTGCTGCATCAGTAAAATATGAGATATTCATATGCAGGGGGGAAGCTAGACTCCAAAAATTGTGCAAAAGATTCTGAAAATCAGGATGGGTCAACCAAGATGCTATGAAACGAAATGGGCGGTTAGCAGTACCCAAGTCCCAATTTGGATCCATGTTTAATAAAAGAGGAACATGATCAGACTTTAACTTAGGGAGATGCTTTACAACCGATAGATTAAATTTTTGAGACCAAGCATCATTCGCCACAAAGCGGTCTAACCGTCTACAAACTCCACTGCGTTGCCAAGTAAATGGTTGGCCTTGGAATCCCAAATCTTGCAAACCACAGTGGTGGAGGCAGTCTGCAAAATGATGAGCATCCCTTGAGAGTTGAGAAGTTCCACCAGTATCATTCAAAGAGAGTACACAGTTGAAGTCACCCCCTACACACCATTCCCCTGTGACAGAAGTGGCTAAATCCTTTAAGCCAGTCCATAACTCAGACTTGGGACCAAGGTTGGGGGAGCCATATACCATAGTAAGAAACCAAAAGGAGTCTTGACAATAAGCTAATTTGACATGAACATATTGCATATGAGACTGCAGAATAGTGACATTCCAATGGGAAACATTCCATAGGCACCACAAACCACCAGTGAAACCAATTCCTTCCACAAGATACCAATTTGAGAATCCAAATTGTTTAGCAATACCCTCTGCCTTCTTTCCATTAATATGAGTTTCTAGAAGGCAAATGAAATGAGCCTGATATCGAGCAGCCAGATCCCTAATGAGAACAGGGAATCCTTTACTACCAACTCCTCTACAATTCCAGGTTATGATATTCATAAATAACATAACAAAAAAGAAAAGAGGGAGGAACAACAACAACATTACTGAGCATTTGAATTTGAGGTAGTAGAGGAATCTACCACCATATCCATAGCCTTACCAGCAGACAAGCTAGCTTCCAGAGTAGAATGAGGTTTCTGATGCGAGATATTAGTACCAAGATCTGGTGGTTTACTACCAATTGAAGTACTCACCTGTCTGGTCAAAATAGTTTTAGCTACCTGAACATCTTCTGATGAAGGGAGATGGACCTGAGAGAGAGTTCCCATGCCAACATCCATGGGGTTGAAGTCTGGGAGGTATTTCGCTTGGTTAATTAAATCCAGAGACAGACGATAGTCATCTTTCTTGCGTTGGTTTTCTGCAGAATTAGCCATAGCATTTGATTATCTTGTAATCGTCGAGTTCTGTCCAGTTCGAATCAGATTTAGGTGAGAAGTATCCCATTTTCTCTCCTGCAGATGAGGTTTGAACGTTGCTGCCTTCAGTAAGGAATTCTTTGGGTCGGGTTTGCTTACCATGGGTTTCTTCCCTCTATCAACAATATTGGGCTTTCAGATTTTTTTAGATGGAATTGGGCCCTCCTCCTGTTGCTTCTCTTGGCCCAAAACTTCAAACCTGGAACCCATTTGGTTTGTTCTCACAGAATTGCCATTATCATTTAGGCGAGAGACATTGCGTAATTTCCGGCGCTGCGTTTTCTTCGCCAACATCCATGGCCCGAAGGCATTGGGATTGCAATCAGGTTCAGAATCTTTTGATTCCGAGTTAAGAGCCGAATTCGTTTCTTGATTTTTCGGTGGATTCGATATTGAATCATTTGTATTACCCGGTGATTCCGTTGTATGCGTTCCTTCCTTTTGCAGAGTACCGTCGGAGACATCCATCGGAACAGGTGGGTTCGCTGGAGAAGGCAACTCCTTCCTCTGCCCCGATATGCATTGCTCGAGGCGATGACCATATTTTCCACATCCAAAGCATATGAGGTGCAATCCCTCATATTCAACTTTGAAGTCAGGACCCAAAACTTGGATTGCAGGGACTAATTACCTACGAAGATCAATCTCCACACAAATTCACGCAAATTTGCCCCTCGAATGAATTGATGTTGTATTGTCTACCTTCAACATGGTGCCAAGGCTTCCTCCCACTCTCCGAAGGAATTGCTCGGTGTAAAGTTCCACTAGCAGCCCTGGTATACGGAGCCAAACTACAATCTTTTGAACAGAGTGAGAACAGGGGTGAAGAAAGGTCTCCACCGTTGTACCAATAAGTAATGATCAGCAACCTGCCATGGGACTTCAAAGAGTGCATGATGAAATCATTACAAATCTTAAAACATTAAAATGTGAATACAGATACCGGTGTCCCAATGCAAATGATCTACGTACACATAAATTTAATCTTGTGACGAAATATACACCCACTCAAGCATGCATCAATTACTCTTTGCAAGATTAATCTTTACCTTTATGTCACCTATTATATTCTTGTTACATTCAGCATTCTCACATATTTACATCAAGCACACCAATGAGTCATGCGCCTCCCAAATTGTCCATGTATATATGCCATAAGACTTCATCGTTTTTGAAAAAAATCAAATTTTCTAATGTTTAATTTTGAAAAGGTTATGTTTTTTCAATGTTTTGCAAGAGTTAAGTCTTTTTGTTTTAAATTACTTATTGCCTAATTGTTCATACAATGACTCAATATTTATAAATTTACAATGTAAATTATATAAATCAAATACCCACATTTTACACCAAAGTTACAAAACAATAATTATATATCAAGCATACATATTATAAAATGTTAGCAATCTATTCCTTCATACACATTACATGTCTTGGTTGTTGCCAAATTAATTCTTCATGGATTAGTGTCAACAAAGTCCAATTGAATTCACTCCATATCTCTATGTTATTCTATATCAACCAATGACCCCTCATTATTATTGTTGTCGCCAGTTGTGTCCAAATTTTTTTAAAAATAAACTTTTAGCCAATATCAATAGTCCATTTCAAAATTGTTCAACTATATATACCACACACACGACTTTCATATTTTCATTTTAAATAAGTATTTTTAGCTTTGCACAATATATATGACATTTCATATTTTCATTTTAAATAAGATCTCAAGTTCTATCTATAAATGAAAGAACTATGGTGTATGTATTTGAAATAACCACATCCATATATTTAAAATATTTTTCTATGGAGATTAAAGGACTATTAGATATTTTCACATAATATGCAAAACCTACATTTCATAAGCTATCAAAACTAAAATGGTATAGATTCTAAACACGTCAAACATACAAAACTCTTATTTTCAATAGTACAATAACTTATCATTAATTCCTTTTTTCTATTGATGGTAATTTTTTTTATGTCACTTGAAAGTTATATATGATACCTCAATATGAGCATTTTCTTTATTTCTTGTTTTTACTTGCTTAGCCATATACTGTTGTAGGACATCTAAAAAAAATTACAAATATATTATTGATTGAATGTACCTTTATTTATTTATTTATTTTGATATTTATTAAAAGCATATCAAATTTTGATAATTTACATAATCAAATTTATATATTCACATGGTTCGGATACAAATATATATATATATATATATATATATATATATAATCACATTTTTTCGAACATAATTCTTGCTTATTACAATACACTATTTTTTCTGATTTTTACATATTATTATTATTATTTTAACAAATCATATAGTTCTCAAGCTATGATAAAAAAATCACATCCAAGTATCCAACTATATAATAGTAAATCAAAACTGAAATTTATTGTACATTTTCGAAAACTATCATTCAACTTTTACATGTTAAACTCATTATATTTTACAATATTTTTACATTATAAGATTATTTCATTGTTTTATAATGCCACTGAATAATAAACAACAAAATTTTATGATGATTTAAATTTTTTTTCTTCAAATTGCTAATTTTCTTTATTTTTGTTCGATCTTCGTAGATGAAGTTGTCGTTGTCATTGTCATTCTTAGTGACATCAATTGAGTTTTACTTGACTCAAAAAATCTAGAAAATAAGGGTATTGATATAATTTTATCTTTAATATCTATGTTATTATTTCAGTTTTATCTCAATATTTATTAAACTAACTTCAAGTAATGTAGGACTAAGACTTGAGATCACCCTCCACTAACGTCATTACGACTTAAAGCAATTATGCTAATTTAATTATTCTTATTGATTCTAATATTTTTGTGTTTAATCATTTAAAAAATAAAGAAAGACAAATGATCTCAAGAAATCAAACTACCATTTATACTGCGATGTCATAATGTATATGCATATATACTCTAATAAAATTATTGTCCTTGTGTCAATATATAATCTTTTTCAATACATCATAAATTCTTTTCAGTTATATACTATATTGCTTCATAGCTTTTTATGCATGGGCATCATCTATAGTTTTTCTTACTAATTCATGTGCAATTCATTAAACAATTAGCAATATATTCATAATAATTTATAGAAAATCAAATCAATTAGATACTTTGAGTATTTTGTTAATGTTTTATAGGAAAAAGAGCAAAAGGAAGCTTGGAAAGTAAGAAAAGAGGAAAACAAAGTTGAAAGAGCAAAACAGAGCTACAGGAGCAAAACAGAGTGCTCACGCCTAGGCGCCACTACCCACGCCTAGGCATGGCCGAGCTAACCTCATCATTCAGCCCCATCCAACACTCAACGCCTAGGCGTGATGCTAGACGCCTAGGCGTGGACGGAGCAGCAAGGAAGCTGGCCTTGCATCAAGGCCTCAACGCCTAGGCGTGGACCCAAAACGCCTAGGTGTGATAGTGTCAAACTCGAGCCCAACTAAGCATTTCAGCACCTACGCCTAGGCGCCCATGACAACGTCTAGGCGTAACCAAGCAGCAACACAAAGGAGCAGCATCATGACGAGCCACGGCTATGCGCCAGCACCAACGCCTAGGCGTGAGTGGACCAACCTAGGAACTTCTGCAGAAACGCCTAGGCGTGGGCTTTCACCACTCACCACGCCTAGGCCTTGTTTTCTAGTGTTGACTTGGCCCAAATTACATCTAATTTCATTTGGGATCAATTTGTATTTAATCTAAGTCTTGTAAACTATATATAGGTGGAATTTTCAGGATCAAAACATATTATTGATTCTAGAATTTCATTCTACACTTTTTAGCAATTTTTTAGCACTTAGATTTGATCCCACTTTCATTTTCTCTCAACTTTTGTAATCTTTGAATATCAATAAAGTTACATACATTTTCCAGAATTCTATTCTCTTTTTTCTCTCTATTTTGTTCATCCTTCTTTCAAGTTCTTTGAATGTTCATCATTCAAGAATGATCTTCATAGCTTTCATACTTTCAAGATTCATAGTTTTTATGGGTTCAAGAACCAACTTCAACACTTTCTTTGAGTCATTCATAATCATAAGCGGCTAAACATCGTTGAAGATTAAGGAGGAGGAGCTCTATTCTATGGCAAATTAATGAAATAACCCATTATATTATTCTACATCTTCAAGCTCATGTCAAACTCATTGGATCTTTCTTGTTCATCAATCAAAGGGCTTAGTTAACAGAGAGGTATAATTTCTTTCTACTTTTGGTTTAATTTCTATTCTAGATCACGAGATTAAACATATTATATGATGGTTTATGCATTTCTTTGTTGATGTTTGATTGAATAAGTGACATTTAATTTGATCTTGCATTGATCTTGATAGCATAAACTAGTTCAAGAATGATCTTTCACATGTTTTCTTTGCATTAGAAATGATGAATTGATGATGTGTGCCATTGTATGAATCTGAATTTTGTCACATAGATGATTGATTTGCTTCTTGATTGATTCTTTGTCATTAATTGTATGATCTTTAAAGATTTGATGCATAATTAGATCTTTCATGTTTTGAATTATTGAGTTTGAGAAAATAGACATTCAAACATATTCAAGAATCATTCCATAGGACATTACTATCTTAGAGATGAGCATGTGATGTTGTATGTATTAGGATCTTTGATGATTGAATGAGGTTTCTAGAGATTGAATATGTGACATATTAATTCTTTCCAAGAATCTTCTTGATTGTTAAAGATTAGAATCATGATGTGTGCATTATCTTTCTTGCTTGTTTGATTAGTCAAGAGATTGATGGTTGAATAGGTTAGAAAGAAACTAGATTACTAAGAGATTAGAATTTAGTTATACTAGGATTCATGGTGATGTTTTGATATAACTTGTAGAAAAAGAATAATGATGTTGGGTTAGGAAGTTGATTTGAGAGTATCTCCGATTCCTTAGTCTTGTTACCTTTTAGTGAATATTTTCTTTGATTTGTTGATTTCATTTGCATGATTAGTAGTAATTGTTTAAAGATTCGAGTTCTTGCAAGATCATTTATGTTTTTTGTTGTTCTTGATTGTTTTCTTGTTCAATTTAGAATTAATTCTTGATTAATTCATTAAATCTAATTAAACAATCACATTAAAGGTATTGTTTAGACCCCCTTTCCTCGTGAGAACGATACCCACTTGTTAGTGGTATTACTTGATCCGATGCACTTGTCGGAGTGCTAACGAATCGGTAAGGATTTGTTGCATCACTTTTCTCCTTTTATAATCTATAATTAGTCAAATTAATCAATCCGAGAAAAAATTCGGCTATCATTCAATTTGATAACAAAATCAACTATAATTTAATCCGACGACAAAATCGGTTATCGCTAAATCCAAGAACAAACTCGGTTCTTTATCAATCTGAGAACAAGCTCAACTATCAATTCGAAAATAAGTTATCTTATCAAAACTAGGAGCAAAGAGGTATATTGCTTAAATAAAGACAAAGTCAACCTCTACATTTTAATCATGTTACATCACATGATCAAATTAAGTTAAAAAGACTATTTTTAAACTGTGTATGATTTACCCATGGTTTTTTTTATGCACCACTTTTTTTTCTTACATTATACCATGACTAACGATTTTTAATCTTATTACTACATCAATTCTTGAAACCAAATTGTCATGGAAGAGCTCCCATACATTCAAAAGGAATTAAAGCAAAAATCATTAAACAAAACAACTCTAACCATTATACTCAAAGAAATCATTATTTATTTCTTTAAAACTTCTAAATGTCTTTAAAACCATTGATAGTTTTACTCAGTAGTTTCTTACAGATTAAGAAAGAATTAACTTCATACTCAAGTAAATTATCTTTTCATCAACATAGCTTTGAGTATATGGTATCTTTGTTAATTGCAGGAATTTAAGAAAGAAATGACAAGATTCAAGAGATAGGAGAACAAAAGGAATGAAAGAAAGAAAGCATGAAGAAGAAGAAAAACAAAGAACAAAAGTTGGAAACAAAACAGAACCAAGAAGGCAAAGAGCTCACCCTAGAAGCAAGGGAGCACACCTAGGCATTGTATGTTTGCAAGTTTTTAAGGAACGCCTAGGCGCCTAAGAACCACGCGTAAGCGTTGTTTTTTTTTTAAAAGGCTTCGGAAGCAAAGTATATGCTGTCAACCTTAACCTCTTTGTACTAAAGTGAGGATAACTCGAGCTACAGATGTTTAAATGATGCAGTTCCAGTGGCGTTAGAAAGCTAACATTCAGGGATTCAGATTGATATGCATATGTCTATAGTTGACATTTAGTTTGAGCCTCGCAATACCATCAAGAAATCATCGTAGAAAAGCTGGACGCCTAGGCACCCAAGAATCATGCCTAAGCGTTGGCCACTTCACCTACATACCAAGGCCATGCCTAGGATCCCAAAGCCCACGCCTAGGCGTTGTCTTGTTGTCCCAAACTTTAAGCTTTGATGCCTAGGCGTGGGTTGTATTCTGCTATCGTTTTGGTTCTATTTTGCTTAGTTAATCTCAAGATTTGAAGTCCAAAGCTCATGGATGAATACAAGGTCCAAGTTTGCAAGTATGTGAGCTAAGTTCAGAGATTACTTAAGACATAATCCAAGCCCAATCAAGAAAGCTAAGTGAAGAACAAGTCTGCAGAGGATCAAGGGAATTTATCAAGAATTTACATTCATTAGGAATTTGATTTGTTTTGAATTTGAATTTGATTTGTTACTTGATTAGAATTAGGTTTAGTTATTAGTATAAAAAGTGAAAAAACCATTTGGGTTACTCACTTACTCAGTCATTTAGTCTCGTTTACAAATCCTAGTTTTACTGTTCTACATCATGAGTAGCTAAACACTTTGTTGAGGATTAGGAGCTCTGTTCATCGCAGCACATATTCTTAATTCAAGTTTTTACTTTTCTTCAATCTCAAATCTTTGACACTACAAGAAAGTTTCGGAATAGAAACCGATTTTAGTGACCGATTATGTTATCTTGACCAAATTATAAATCGGTCACCCAACCAATCGCTAAGGTTTCTTTAGCAACCAATTTTTGCGACCGATATATTTTTTATGGCCGACCAAAAATTGGTCGCTAAAATTTATTTAGCGACTGATTTAGCAACCAAAAAAGAACACCCCGACTTTCTGATGTTGGTTGCTATAGCGACCGATTTTAAATTAGACAAACTGAGCGGTTGCTAAATCAGTCGCTAAGCTAAGAATTTTGTTAGCAACCTATTTAGCGACGAACAGTTAAATATGGGTTAAAAGTAATTGATTGCTAAATCAATTGCTAATTTAAATAGGGGTTTAAATGTAATTGGTTGCTAAATCAGTCGCTAACTTAAAATGTCTCAAAATAATTTTTAACAATAATAAAAATAAGTAATTCACTTCTCAGCTAAAAAAAATCCTAAATCATCGAGAGAGTGAGAGAGAGAACATCGCCGCCGTCATCCCTCCATCTCCAATCCACTGCCCCTCTGTTAGCAACGTCTGCCGCCGACACCTCTCCATCTCTGTTCTCATCCCATCACCGTCTTCCTCACTCAATATACCTTCTCTTCTAGGTTGTTGTGACCTAAGGAAGTTCAAGTTTGCTTCTTCCATCATCGCGCTCATCCGTCGTCCATCTTTCGTTCTTCGCGTCGCTCCTCGCCGTCGTTATCCTTTACTCCTTCGGTTCTGGTTCGTGATTGTTCTCCTCTACTCTCCATGAAGCCAAGGGTTTCAATTACTAGGATGTTCTCCTCTTCTGGTTTATAACAATTTGATGATTCATTTTGGAAAATTCTTTTGTTCTCTTCATTTTTGCTTGGTTATTTTGATTTTTTTCTCTTCAGATGCTAGGCTATTACAGAAGAGTTTAGCTGTTTTGTTCTGTTCTCCAATTGGTGAGTCTTCAGCTGCCTATGTTTTATTCTACAAAAGAGTTTTTGAAGAATTAACATATTGATAGAGTAATTGTTCTGTTCTATTCTCTTCATAGTTTACTTTTTATTATAATTATTGTTTTTATTTTATCATAATTTAGGTAGCGTTTGGTTTAGTGAACTGGAACTGGGACTGGGAGACTGGGAGTCAGTATTGTGTTTGTTAGACATGGACTGGAACTAAAATTTCAGTCTCAGTCCCCAAAATTTCAGTATTTTCAGTACCTCCAATTCGGAGGGACTGGTGGACTGGGGGCTGGGACTGAAATTTTAATATCTTTTCCTTCCGTATATACCCTTATATAATTAATGAAATGCCAACCCTACCCCTCTTGATTGAAATTAGGGTTCCCTTCTTGTTAACACATTTCTTCGTTGTCTTCTTCAGACAGCCATGAAGTAGTAGCAAGGTGAGGGAGATCCAGAGCAGTAGCGGGGTTAGGTCGTCTGAAGGGAGTGTTTCCGGCACCGGAGAGTACGATTGTGGACGGCAACTGATCGACTGAGGTATGTAATTCTTGTTGTTGAGTTATTTCCTCCTCTGTTGCAATACTTCACAAGAAATACTCTCCTCTCCATCCTGATCTTTTCCTCTTGATTTGGTCGTCGAATCCCTCTGTTGTGTGTGCGTGATTTTGTATTATCTTTGTTTAAGAGAACAATATCTTGTTGTGGTTTCCTACTGTGTTAAGGATATATTGCTTGATGTCTTATGAAAGTGATGATTCCAGT
>JASCZI010031517.1:3270-13882 GCA_036250425.1 Stylosanthes scabra
GAAAAAAGGGAAACAAAATATCTAAGGGGAAATGATATAAAGACCAGAAAAGATATACCAATCTCAGATTCAAAGTACAATGGAAGCTGAAAAGAGATAACAATGCAATCCAAGTAAGAAGTTTTGAAGCATTACCTTTCAACACAGGGGAAGAAATCTGAGCAAAACCCACCCAACACTTCACCTCTCTATTCTCTTGTTCTTCTTCTTCAACAGATTCGTTGATTCCCTCTCTTTCATAATACCTTGCTAGCTATTTGGTGAAGTTTAATCCTGAAATCAAGTGAAACACAAACTGAAATAAATGCAAACCAAATAAAAACCTAAATAAGTGAAACACAAACTGAAATTGTGAATTTGAAAAATGTAAATCAGTATGCAATTCGAAAAACTGAATGACCAAAACCAAAAACTAAAATTTTTTTTATAAGCATCATGTAGTAAAACAGAATTTCAAAAACACAACTTTAACGAGGTTGTAAACTCCAATTCGAATTAACAGTAACTTAGCAAAGCCATTAGTTCTTAATTCGTTCTTTCTAAAATAGCAATAGCCTTACTCTAAGGAAAACTGCATGCAAAATGGACTGCTGAAGGCCAATGAATAAACAATTGTGCCTCAATTTAGTTTGTCAACTTAAGAAACTGAGTAAATAATCAAAGGCATTAAAGGTTAAGGCAGTTTTGGCATAAGAAAGCAACAAAAGTAAAAGGGAAAGAGAATTAAAAAGGTGTTAGTTGCTTACTGATTCACCACTCAAATTCATGTATGTCTGAGGCTTGGCAATGAATACAGGTTCTATGGATATAGGTTCTGCTTATGGCTGAGATGGGTTTTGGTGTTGGTGGTGAGTCTTGTGGCACTTGTGACGAACCCTAAAATTACAAACTTAGAAACCCTAAAAATCTAGAAACAGCAGCAGCACAAACCTAAAATTAGAAAATTAGAAACCCTAAAATCTAACCAAGACAAAACAAAGCTGGAGAACAAGCTTGAAGACCATGGACGGCTGAGACGAAGGCTTGAAGACGGAAATGGAAAACGAAAACGAAGGCTTGAAGACGGCTGAGACGACAACGGCTGACACTTCTTCGAGTTTGAAGACGGCGACCGAGGAGTAGGCTACGATGCTACGACGGCGCTGAGAATGCTGAGACTTCTGAGGCAACGACGCTACGACGGCGCTGCTGCAACAGCGACGGCGATGGGATGAGATGTGGACTGGCTGGGACGCGGCGCTGCGGCGGGATGGTGTCGGAGGGTGACGGGCGAGGGTGGTGGTGGGTTGTGGCGGTGACGGTGACAAAGAATAAAGGGTTTCGAAGAAAGAAAAAAGGGGGCAAGGGTTTCGATACTACTATACTGTGTTCGTGAAACTTCAAAGGGAAAAAACAATGCTAAGTGTCAAAAATGCTAAGCATGTAAGGTTTGGAATTCATTAACTCGCGGGTATAAAAATATTTTATTTTAATTGGCGCATTCACACAGGCAACGCTTGTAAAGTGACCTAATGCTGAAAAGTGTTTTCGTAGGTGATAATCTACGGGATCGCTTTATAAGGGATCCCCTTGCTATTTTAGAAGACGCTTTTAAATCGATGCTGTCTATTCTCCAAAATTTGGGACACTCTACTAAAAGCGTCCCTTTTTCTATGAATAGACTACATTTTAAAAGCGTTGTCTAAAAAAAGTGTAACTCTAAGGGTGATTTTCTTGTAGTGGATTAATTAATTAATAGTTAAATGCATATATATAATTAAATAATAATTATATATATTATTGTGACTATAAATATCCAATGATGGGAGAATTTTAATACATTCCCCTCATTACTAGAATTTGATATGTGGTGCCCTAGCCAATAGTTATATTTCTTAATTAAAACTCAATCCTAATCCGTAAAAAAAAAGTTTCCAGCTAATAAATTTTTTGTTTAAAACAGCTAATTGGCTTTCTATTATGATTAAATAATGTTTAACTTATTGCTATTTAATTACCAACAACTCAATAGCATAAGCTTTAGAATTTTTATATTAAAATTTAGATAAATTATTCCAGCATCAATAGATTATCATGTATTAGAGTTAGCTAGAAATACTTTTAAACTCTTTTAAACATTTGAAAAAACAAAGAATTATAAATCACCTATGACCTATAAATAAAAAACTCTCACAACATTTTTTTTTAAAGAAAATAAAACAAAATTATTACTTACCAATAATTGTGCCAACTTTTACTCGAATAATGGTAACATTATTATTGTGTTAGTTAGAATAGTTATATGGTAACATGCTGAATAAGAGACAGAATTTGACCTTTGGGGAATATATATATATATATATATATATTATAAGTGGAAACATGAAAGAGGACCTTAGCTTATTAATTGCTAATGATGTCATTGCTAAAGTGTAATATATATATTTTGTACCCAATATTTATCAATTTTTTTAAATACTTTAAATTTTAACTAGTTTTAATTTTATCTATCAAATTTTGGGTTAATGTTCAAATTGGTCCCTAAAAAATATCGCATTCTTCAAATTGGTCCCCAAAAAATTTTGTTAGTCATATTAGTTCCTGAAAAATGTAATTCTTAGTCAAATTAGTCCTTCTACCAATTAAATGAATATGTTACAAAATGATTGGTTGATAGATGACACCTCATCCAATCATTTCATGCTACGTGGCATTTAAAGATGACGTGTCATCATCTAATTGGTAAAAGAACCAATTTAATTGAAAATTGTATCTTTCAGAGACTAATATGACTAATAAAATTTTTTGAGGACCAATTTGAAGAATATAATATCTTTCGAGGACCAATTTAAAATTTGCATTAATTTCATCCTTAGCAACTATTATCATTTAGATTTACATAAAAAATTAAAACTTATATATTTTAAAAAAAACATAAAATAAAAGGCATTATTGCTAAAAGATAAAAACACTGTTCCAAGCAACACCTGAAGAATTATAAGGTGTATAAGGCTCCACTTGATTTTGAGTTTTGACATAATAATCCAATCCTATCCAATATATATATTGGTGACAAGAATGAATGCTGAGGTAACACCAAATAATGAAGATAGAAAGCATTTGATGCCACCATATATATAAAAAGTATATACAACAGTTCTTTTGGATTTCATTGGATGCCACCATTTTTAGTTTCTTCTCTCATTACAATGCTTATTACTCTAAATGATGATCCCACTATCACCATTCACCACCCCCACCCCCACCCCCACCACCACTTGTCTTTAATTTCCTTTGAAACTGTTACTCTTTGATTTGCAAGACTCCACAACCTAATTAATTGTTTGTGTTTTCTTTCACATTTTATGACGAGTTTAATATTTTTTACATATTTTTTGGGTATAAAATACTTCTACAAAATTGTGTATTGTAATATATATTAGCAACTCAAAATTTATTAACTTCTAAATTTGTTCTACTTAAACAATTATTTGAACGCGTTAATTTGTTGTGACAGTAAAATACCTTGAAGAGGGTTAAAATATCTCAGTAGCTTGTTTTGTATTTGTATTTTTTAAAAAAAATTGGGTCGCCAATTTGGGATTTTCTTTTTAACTCCCACAATGTATTTTTTTTATTTGACTTTCAAATTGCAGGAGAACGGGATTATAAAACTCCCGCAATTTATTTCCGGATACAAGAGGTTTTCAAAAAACTCCCGTAATTAAATAGTAGGACATCAAATTATAGCATTTTTTGGAACTCCTGCGATCTGTTTTGCGGGAGTATAAAACTGCCGCAAAATGAAAATAAAACTCCCACAATTTGGCACTTTTTTTTTGTAGCGTTGATTGAATAATTGTATAAAATTATTGATACGGTTATTATATTAAAATTAAACTTTGATGATAATTTTCTAAAATTAATTTTATAGATACAAAGTCAATTGATTTTCTTTAGTTATTTAGCAACCGACAACAATAAGAAGACCAACTAACTGTCACTACTAACGGTATCAACCAAATAACTAACTGCCACACTACTCCTGTTTTCATTTTTATTTAATACATACTCATTGCTAGGAGAAAAGCATACATTCAAGAGTATATATTAAAATTTCATTAAATTCTCAAATGAATTAATTGATATTTGATTTTTTTTTTATAAAATTGAATTTTATTGTTTATCAACGGATTATGTTGAAATGACGTCAATTTGTTTTTATTATTTGATTTGATAATCGAAAGTTTTTTGGTGCATTCTAGGTGGTTATGATTTTTTTTTTTTTTTTGGTGTCTGGGGTGTGGTTATGATTAATTACATACAGAGATTAAATTAGGTATGTCTAATTGTATAGATACAATATTGATAATACTAAAAAATGTTACTAAAATTAAAATAATAATGCGTGCCTTTTAAAGTAAATAGTGTTAAAAAATGTAAAAAGTAAATGAGCCTTAATTTTAACTATACTTTTTTAAGTGTTGTTAAAATTGTATAACCAGTGTATCTATTGTTATAACGTATACACAATAGAAGTTGATAAAGTTTTTTTTTTTTATTAAATCCTTATTAGATACCAGTTTCTAAACTCATCATACAGTTCCTTGATAAAAAAAATCATATAACACAAAGAAGGAACTAACACAAGTAGGTATATGTAGTAGAATAGTATAAAGTATCATAATGTTCAAAATAGCCTCATTTTCATAGTAATTCCCTTGAGTTGAATGAGTTATTGTTTGAGGATTCATCTCTACCACCGGAAAAAGTGGTGGCAGCGGTGGTTGCAATTTGGAGTTCTGCGAGCATTTGGCGAAGATCAGAAACTTCTTCCTTAAGACGCGCATTCTCTTGTATCACTCTTTCATGAGCATCGGAAACGTGATTGAGTTTATCAATAAGGTTGTGATTCTCATTTCTGAGCCTCACAACCACTGACCATAATTCATCCAAGTGCTTCTGCTTTCTCATCCTCGATCTCCGTGCTGATTCGCGATTCGATATCATCCTTCTCTGCCTCCTCTCATCAATGATGTTGAGTTGGTTCTCTTCAGCTTCATCAGAAGTAGTTGAGTTACTACTAAGGCATGAAGGAGGAACAAGAAGTTCATTAGTAGTATTATTACTATTATACCCTAATAATGAATGTTGTAGATAGTAGTTTGGAAATTGGGTTAAGAGGGTATTTAGGTGAATGTTTGATATGTCATTTTGTAATAAGGTGAAGTTTGGTGGAAACAAGAATTGGTTATTATTTTCTTGTGATAGATAGTAGTGATTGAGATTTCTCATCTCACTAGGAACCATGCCTTCAATGAATTTTATTACAAAAAAAAAAAAATGATATATATGGTAATTTTTGTGTTGAGGATTATATATATGTATATGTATATATTATGGTTTTGCTTAGAGGGTTGAGATGAGAGGAGAATGGCGTTGTGATGAGAATTGGGTGAGATTTATAGGAGGTAGTTGAGGACTTAGAGAAAGTGGGCCAACCATTTCTTATTTGAGGGAAAATTAAAAAAAAGAAAAAAAAAAGAAAAAGAAAAGAAATAAAGAAAAGAGGCATAGTGCTAAAGGCTTACATGAGCAACACAACTTTAATTCAATTTCAATTTTCAATAATTATTATTGATGAGGATGTTAGTTGCTTATGAATTCTCTAGTAGTGTAAGCATGTGTTGTGGTGCATGCTCTTAGATTAGAGCATCATGGATGAATGATTTGATATTTTGATGTACTCATCTTATTTAAGATTTTGATATTTTTTAGTTATAATTAAAGGAAAATTACATTTAATCCTCTTGAGATTAAATAATAATTAATAAGTAACAGTAGACAAAAAGAAATTATATATTCATAAAAATTAGATAATAAAACTAAATATTTTGTATTTTTTAAAATATTACCCTCTTTTACAAATACATGACTTAGTGACAGTGATCTTCCTTTTGAATAGAGAGATAAGTATAAACTTAATAAATTAAAAGAAAATAGTGCATGTAATGTTACCTAATCTAACAAGATAGATGTTAGTATATATATAGTTTCTCTTATGGTTCAAAAAGAAACTAATTTATATGATAATAAAGGGAAGTGGATAATGTGGTGGGTTGGGAGGAATATATAGTGCTTAAATTCCATGAATAATTTATTAATTATTGAACTAAAAAAAATAATTTATTTGTCAGAATTTTGCGACGAAATTTCTGTCAAATTTAAAATTCGACGATAATCTTCATCCGTCGAGTTAGGTTTACCAAATTTCGTCAAAAGTCCTGAAAATTTTCGTTGAAATATTTCAATGAAAAATTCCATGAAACTTCGATAGTTATTTTTTTGTAGTGAAAAGTGACCAAGTGAATCCATATATAAGAATGTTTTTGTTCTTAAGGATCCTATTCCCAACTTCTTCAGAGGGAATTCTGAAAATTAATTAAAAACTCTTTTGTAGCCAATAATAATAATAATTAATAATTCCTTTTAATAGATGACGCAATGAAGGCCAGTTTAAAACGTAATCTATCTTATTATTGGAATTGAGATTTGATGATCATTTAATTTAATTATTTTATAATTGTGATGACTCATAAGGCACTGACACATGTATGAATTGGAGGGACCCATGCAAAAGATGGCTGATTGAAGTGTGTTTTATTTATATGGTCTTAAATCTTAATCAATAATTACTATTATTTAAATAATTTATTAGATTTTAACCCATACTTAAGATTTTTTAATGATTGAGCAATTAGTTATATTGAATTATTGTAATTTTTTTTAATTTTCAATTGTGATGATAAAATCATCAGTTATGCTATCAAAAAAACTAACAACCCGTCATCAACTTTTATTGAATTGACTGTCATTTTTTTCTCTGTTACTATTAAATAGTAGCAAGACTAAATAAAAATTATATATAATTGTAAATAAATTTTTTTATAATTCTTTTATAAACTATGTAACATATGAAACCCTAAACCCATCAAATTCTTAAAGGAACATATGAAACCAACAGTACATTACTTAAACCACTTGAACCAACTAGAATATAATAGTGGTGGAAGTTTCATTGAGTAGTTAAATTAAACATGATCTTGTACCTAAATTCTACCATATCATGATTATGTAAATCTTCATCAATTGAATAAAAACAAGCTAACCCATTAATTAAGAAGAGAATTGAGTGGTAACACATCATATCCTATGTGACCCTTCTGTTTTTTTCCTTAGTTGAATTTATTAGGTCCTTCTTACATAATCTTTTTATATGCTAAGAGAAGCAATAAAGGATACAAAGATAGTGCCTCCATGGCTTCATCATTGAAATGGAAAAATTATATGGTCCTAAAAAATTGCCTTATAGAAAAATTCTAATTAAAATTCAAACAATAAACATCAATTTGCACTAAAAAAACTGGAGACAGTAATAGTTTATTAGCGATGATTTTTATAGCAATTCGAAAAAAAACTAACATCTTTCATAATTTTAGCGACGGTTTATAAGATTCACTTCTACCACAAATTTAATTTAATAAAAGGAGTCACATAAATAATAGTTTTATATTTAACGCGCCTTTTTATCCAACAACCTATTTTGCATGACAAGACTCTTATACTAAATCCTTTTTTATTTCAATAAATTTAAATTTTAGATTTTTCGATCATAGAAATTCTAACATTTTGTCATAAAACCAATTTTTTCGGTTATTAAAAAAATTATCCCAAAATTCTAAGTTAATAAAAAAAGACACATAAATAATTATATTTCTAAAAACATATCAACCATGTAAATGCTTTCCTTTAATATTTCTTTGAAAATTTTTTTTTATTGGATGAGAAGTGAAAGATTACACTAAATATATGTGCATTTTAATAGTAATTATCACTTTATTAGGACAAGTTATGGTTTCCATATGTTTCAAGAACACTGTAGTAACCATCGCTATTCCTTTATGTCTTCATCACTAAAAACTCAACCACCATATATTGGTGTGTTCATATATACTTCACAACTTATCATCAACTGCCATATATGTTTTCAATTGTAAATAAATACTTAAATAGTCTAATTAATTACTCCCTTTTCATGACCTAATATAAAATAACTTATCAAAACTACTCTTCTATCTAGTTTTAGATTAACAAATTAAGGAAGAGCTATATATGGTACTTGATAGAGAAAACTATAATGCACCTATTTCAGTTTGATGTTTAACACTTAATGTATATATTATTTGGATGAACCAACTTTTTCTAAGTATTTTAGTTAAATTCCAAACTTTGGTGAAATCATTAATTTTTTTTCTCGATTTAATCTAATAGGAGAAGAGACAAGAATAATTATATCTTATTTAAATTTCTTATGTAATTTTTTTTTTGTTTTTCTTTTATTTGTCTTATACTAAAATTCTTTTTTTTTTTTTACGTGGGTTCAACATAATAAGAATTAAGTTTTAGATTTTTAAGTCATATAAATTTTGATGATACTATGTTATAAAACTATTTTTTTTATATCTCTAATATTATAAAATAAAAGGAAAAATATCTTAGTTAAAGACATTTGTCAAGTATATTTAGTAAAAATATCACTTTTATATTCCAAAAAAAAATTGTTCTTGATAATTTATCTACTAATTTAACTGATCTTTCCACTTGCATGATATGATAATGGAATAATTATATACCATCAAAGATTAGATGCAAAAAGTCTTAGCAAATCTAACAAGTTTGGTAACAAATTGCAAACCGAAACGTTTCATGTTTTATGCTTTAAATGTCCTATCCCAATAATGTTACTCTTCATTCTTTTTAATTTGGCAATATAATATAAATTTTGGTGATTCCCCACTATGGAGAGGACCTTTTCATTACATTCTAAAAATTTATCTGATAAGGATGAAGTACAAGATACTTGGTAAAGTAAAAAATAAAATAAAGTAAAATAAAATAAAATATAAAAATATCATCACATAGTAGTGGCCAAGTACAATTAAAGAACATTCCACACAAACCAATATGCAAAAGGGAAAAAAAAAAAAGGTCAATTCCAAACTTCAAATGTGTCTGAATATATATGGAAGCTAAGATCATATACTTTATAAAATTAAATTCCTAGTAAAGACATAGCATGGTGCTGGACCAATATGTAAAGTAAGAGGGTAGCACCTATCAATGGAAATTAAAATTGAAAATGTTACCACACAATAATAATAATAATAATAATAATAATAATAATAATAATAATAATAATTATTGCATGCTATAGTGAAAAAAAATGATAAAAAAAAAATAAAATTTTTTTATAAATAGTTGAATTTTAATCCTGTAAAGTATTTTAATTTATTTTTATTAATTTTTAAAATAAAAGTAGTACAACTCTTTATCCTATATATGATAAAATCTCTTCATCATAGAATTGTTCATAATAATATCTATAGCGACTGATACAGAAAATTTTGAGTAAAGATAAAATATATATAATATACAATAAGATAATGTAATTTTTATAATAATTTAATGTAATAGGTCAACTTTAATAACTAACAAGGAGTAAATAAATATTATTATCTAAAAATTTTAACTTCTAATGGAACACTTATTATTCTAACTTTTTATATAAATCCATTCATATATATTATATATAAAGTGGTACCATACTCTCTAGCTAGCTACTATTATATTAAACTAAAAGAAATTGAAAAATGAAATGAAAAATAAATTAATTATTACTGTGATCACTTTTGTGATGCCTATCTAGCTAGATATTTTTTGTTAAAATAACTTTGTTCCTCCTAAAATTTAAAAAAAAAAAGAAAAAAAAGTAAGTAAGAAAAGAGGTTTATATACTATTCTGATCTATTTGATGACCTTTTATATATAGTGCCCACCACAAAGATGCATGCTTGTTTATATAGTGCAAAGGATTATTCCCCAAAGATTAAAGCCTGTGAATTAGTCGAACCTTGCTGCTTCTTTTTTAAATTAAGATTTGCCTTTTTTATAAAATTACTTATTTCACAACTTACTCTTATTAACAAGGCAGAATGTCACAAATTATTTTTAAAAGAAAAAATATACATATTATTCATGTAATATGGATAAATATAGTGTTATATATTAATGTGGATGTTTAATTGTGTAACTCTCATATATATATATATATATTGAGTAATCATGATTAATAATTAAAGGAAAAAATAGTATTGCCAACTTCAAGGGTAAATAAACACATACACACACTGTTTCATTTTCAAAGACAAATATCTTTTCTATATACACATAAAAAAAATACTATAATTAGAATACATTGCATGAATTTGTAATATAAAATAAGGTGGAGACAATTTTTAATGAGTTTAAAGTCACTACAACCTATCTAGAAATTAGTTCTTTTTTTCTCATCAGTTAGTGGTTTTTTTTTATTTTATTTGGCGAGGGTTTATGAATGCAATTTTAATTTCTGTATATATTATAATTCAATCGTGTTACACATACAATAAAAATTTAACTGCCAAATTGGTTACACATATAAAATATATGTCAATATTAAATACCTAATAATCAATTTTTTTTTCTATGCACATAATATATATATATATATATATATATATATATATATATATAT
>JASCZI010031518.1:759-16994 GCA_036250425.1 Stylosanthes scabra
AGAAGAACAGAGGCTTACTTGCAGGAACGGGAAGGCTGGTCGACGAGCCGAAACCCTTACCTTGAAGAACGAAAAACGACGAGACTAAAACCCTAGCGTTGAAGATCGGCGAAACTGAAGCCATAGCCTCCACAAAAAAACGAGTAGAGATGAACCGGCGACGAGGCAGAGATGAAACGGCGACGAGCCTTGAAGATTTGCTGAGGATTCGCCGATTTGAAGGAAGAAGATGAGAGAGAACAACAAACTTCAAAGATCCTTGAGGGCTTGAAGGTGGTGGCACCGGCGGCACGACGTAGGAAAGGGCGGTGAGAAGCGGAGGCAGAGAGACGAGGGTGTGTGTGAGTGTGGCGAGCACAAGGCGGCACGACGCAGGAACGGGGCGGCGATGGTCTCGTGGCGGTGTGCAGGGAGTGGGTGGGGGCTGTGAATCGTGAGTGGTTGAGACTGTTTCTTTTGGTGAGAGAGAGATGTTTAGGGTGGGGGCTGTGCGGCGCGACGCAGGAATGAGAGAGTGTTTCTTTTGGTGAGAGAGAGAGGATGTTTAGGCTATGAACAAAACACAAAAGAGTTTTAGAGTTTTTTTATTGTCACCGGCGATTTACCGTGGGATTTTAAATTCCGCCGGTAAAATATTTCATAAATTTTTGGAAGTCATTTTCCGCCGGTAATTCCCCCCAAAAATCCGCCGATAATTCCGCCGGTAACGAGCGCATTTCTTGTAGTGTGTCATTTACGATTTCACATAAAACTATTTGAAGTAAGCATGGTTCAGCTTCAGCATGTTACAGGAAGTGATTGATGAGACCATGTATCTTGTCTTTGCTTCCCCTTTTATTCTGAAATAAATAAGACCAGCTTGCTTGCTTGCATTATTATTAGTCAATTAAGTACATACTTGTTGCTTCTCCATTGCACACTCGATAAAATACATTCAAACAAAAAGCTGATTTTCACATGCCAAAATAATTCGCAATCAATGCCTACAATGTTAGTAGCAGCAAATAATAATACTGATAACGATTACTTCTATCTGAGGATCGAAAATTTATTTTAACTTCTTTTTCTTTTTTTGGATTTACCATTCTTCCTTTTTTTCTAATTTTGCTTTAGCATGACTTTAAAACCATGATAGTATTGACAAATTGATCGATGACAAAAAAAATTGAAATGAATTTTGTTAATTTTGGTGAAATTAAGGAGTAGTTTTGTGTATGTATATATGTGAAACTGGCAAATAGGTGAGAAGTGTGATAGTGCAAATTTGGAAGGTATGATATTAAGAAGGGTGTGGTGGGTGTGCTAGATACGGATGATGATGAAGTTTAGGGGTTTGAATAGTTTAGATGAATGTGTGTGTATGTAGTTATGTACCTCAAACTGAAATGAAAGACAAGATAGTGATCTAGTACCTTCCAATCACATTCTCTTTTCCATTAAACTTGGGAGTCATAAGTATAAATTGACAATTCCCATTAAACTGCACACTACACAACACTTGTCCATAACATTCATTTTTTTTATCCAGTTGCTATTTTTTGTCTATGAATATGAAAGTTTGCAATAGAAACAATAATTCAAATTAAATATGCATTTGAGTAGTACCTCCATATGTTGTGGTATAGACTGAGTTGGAAGCTTCAAAAGAGGGCCGCAGTCTTGCAAATTTCTATTATGCTTGCATTGGATACTCAGTCTACTTAGGCAACAAGGAGTCTTCGGCTGACTCACAGGACAAAACAGCCAAGTTACCCTTTTGTAGTGGGCTTCAGGTTCGATATCTAACCCTTTTTTACCATTCATGTATAGGATAATCTGTTTACAACCAAGGGTTCTTGGGTGATAGGGATTATAAATAATTTGAGAGTGAATTTAAGAAGAAAATTAGATAAAATAAATAAGGAAAACAATGGTGTCAAAATAAGCATTTCAATTATGTCCAAGGAGATAAAGTATTAGTTCTGATGCCACCGGTGGTTGTTTCAGGTGGTGTTGGAGGAGAAGTCTTCAACTTTGCCTGCTGGCCACGTTCCCACACATGCTCATAAAATTGAAGGTATTGAGTTTCTCTTTATGTATATATAGTTCATGAATATTTCTTTCCTTTTCATTTGTTTATCAATACATTTAAAAGTGTCAGCATATTAGATAATTCTATTGGTTCTAGGTGTTGGATATCATTGGTTTTCCTCATTGTGTCAGTGATAACTTCTCCTGCAATGTTAAATATTTGAAGCTGGATATTGTTCATGCCAACGGTTCCAACGTATCACTATTATCGGCGGATTTTTGGGGGGAAAAATTCCGCCGATAAGGTGGAGGGAAAATTAAAATTTTGGCGCCAAACTTACTGGGGGATTTTTGGGGAGAAAAATCCGCCGGTAAAGTGGCGGGATAAGTAACAAAAAGGCGCCAACGTATGAGCATTATCGGCGGATTTTTGGGGGGAAAAAATCCGCCAGTAGGATGGAGGGAAAATTAAATAAAGGCGCCAGTTTTACCGGGGGAAAAAATCCGCCAATAATTCCCCCCTAACACTGAAAACGGCCAAAATCAAAAAAAATTCCGCCAAAAGCATTTTTTGTAATGTAGTTTAAAAAGAAAACATTAAAGAACTATATTTTTAAAGACAAGGAACCATCGAAAAGCAAAGCAATGAAAAACCAAAATCAGAGCGAATGTCAAAAATTAAAAACAAAAGTTGCATAATATTTTAGTTCATACGAGATCTTATGGATTAATTATCCTACATGTTATTATCTTACCAACATAATTATGTAATTTCTTTTAACCAAAAATTTTTCTTCACTCTATCTTACCAACACATTTTTGAAGACGACTTTTATACCCTAAAATTTGGTGGCGCAAAATTCATATGAACGTAAACGATGATACTATATGTGCATGCTTTCATGCAGGGAAGGATTTACATGATGGCCAGGATAGGCTTTGGCCATTATGTATATATGGAGGATCGGAGAGATGATCTTACACCAGTATTAATCATTAATAATTAATAACTAACTAAATTAAATTAACATACTTAATTTCTAGCATAATATAATTAATGGTTATTAGTCTAAATATTATATCTTTTTCATAATTCAATGTTAATTAACTATATCCAAATATAATTTAAGGTCAAATTCTCAAATTTTCAAAACTTTTAAAAAAATCCATATAGACTCTATTATTAATTAATTTTATGATGCATTATAGCCATATTTTTATAATGCATTTCATATTATAATCATCTATATCAAGGCATTCATTATTTATTTATATTTTCAACTTATAATAAATACTATTACTTTAAACACAACAATTTATAAAAAATACATGTCCATCAAATACATGATAATACATTATTTTTTTTATTATATTCTAATTGTACGATTTTTGTTTACTTTAGTTAAACTTTGATGAATGAGAAATATTTTCATATAAATTTACTAATTGTTAATGAATTGAGCTTTTTATTTTTGTGAGATAAGTTTAATAGTCCTAACTCAACAATTTGACCCAATTTGAATCACTTCTAATCTTGTTCTTGCCCCGCACTATGAACCCAAATATATATCATTCCAAATATCCAAATGTGCATAGGAATCATTCCTAATATGCATCTCGTTTTTTTTTTTTTTTTGGGTTTTGCCTAATAATCCTAATGTTTTATGAGCTTTCAGTCTTCAATAATTATCTAGGTTTTCCTTTCATTTTTGGAACTAACGGATTAATTTTCACCTTTCAATCCCCATACCTTAGGCCTAATGGGTCCATCATCACTTGGACATGATCTGTTGACTAAGGGATCCCTGCCCAACAACCTGCTTGGCCAATGACACCAGCCCACTAACAAAGGTCTAGCTCCACCCAACAGCAAAGACCCGTACATAATAAAATAAAAGTAATACTAGATAATCAATAAAAAATTACTCAATATCAATCAATAATTTAAATTAGATGTTTTATTTTTTTAGGTTTCAAATGTTTTATTTTTAGATTTCGAATATTTTACTTTTAAAGTTGGTTGATAATTGTTTTAATTTTTGAATATTTTATAATATTCTACATACAGTGATTATGAATATTTTATTTTTTATTAATTAATATATTAATTTAAAAATTATTAATTATCTGTAATTTTTTGAAAATTAAATACAACTACCTTGTCATCACAAACCCCAACGTGTTAGTGACTTCGTTTGACCGCAACTTCTCTCATTCTCTCTCCAACTGGCTGCTTTTCTCACATACTTAGTAGTACATCACAATCAATTCTTGAGAATCCGCCTACTATGTTTTGCTGTGTTTTATTCACTCATTTTAAACAGTGATAGAGTAAAACATAACATAACATTTGTTCACAGAGTAGTAGATAAATTAACCCTCACTCAAAACAAATTTTATTGAAACATTCGGAAACAGCTTTATAAAATCATTAAGATTTTGGTACACGCATAATTAACGAAACTATATATATGCATGGATAAAGCTATGGGAACACTACCGTAATACACTGTGGTGGCCACATCATATAATCCCTTCTCAATCTACGTGGCTGGATACGGTGGCAGGAGCAACGAGCACCAGCTTCTGAAGCTGATCAATGAGTTCAGTCAAACAGTTGTACGAGGACCCACCTTCCTGAACCGCTTTCCAGGCCTTCTCCTTCACCTCTTTGGCCTTACTCTTTACCCTCACCGATTCATCTCCACCGTCCAACAACTTCTTCACCGCCTTTTCTATCCTCTCAGCACTCACCACCGTCCTCTTCGGCTCGAACGGCGATATGCTCCACTCAGCTGCACCAGTCTCCACTCCAAAACCATGCACCTCAGTTATCAGCTTCTCGTTATAGTACTGGTCACCAAAACCCGGCATCGTTATCATCGGAACCCCAGCACTGATAGCTTCTACCGTCGCGTTCCACCCACAGTGTGTCAAAAACCCTCCCACAGCCGCATGATTCAAGATCAACGGCTGCGGAGCCCATCCTTTTAACAGCATCCCTCTGTCCTCCTTCTTCATCTTATCTTCAAAACCAGAGGGCAACCACTTCCCTTCGCCACCTTCACCTTCATCATTGGTCTTCTTCCTATGAACCACCCACAGAAACTGGTGCCCGGAGCTCTCCAGACCGGAGGCTAATTCGTAAAGCTGCTCATCCGATAAAGTACACATACTCCCAAAGCAGATGTAAACGACAGAGCCGTTTTGCTTGGTAGAAAGCCACTTCAAGCATTCATGTTCTTCTTCACTGACAGAACTCTTAACCGTTTTTTGCACCATGAGGGAAGTGGGACCAATAGGCCAAACTTTCCTTCCGGTGAGATTCTCGTAGAACTCGGTGTACTCATCGTCAAGCTCTCTGAAGCTGTTTACGATGACCCCGAGGCTGTCCTTCTCCGCCTCAACGAGAGCCTCCGTGATAGAAGCGAAACCCGGCGATGGCTTTATCGGAAGCGTTAGAGGGTGAGGTAGCCCTGGAATTTTGTACGGACCTGAATCGGATTCGAATGCTTCTGGATGAGCCTTAATAGCTTCGATCATGCACACGTCGAAGATGGAGATAGGGTTGAAGACGATCCTCAGGAGGTTTAATTGTTTTGCGGTGGCTGCACTCCACGTGAACATGATGTCCGGGATGAACACATCTGGCCGGGTTTCGGAGATGATGGAGTAGATGGCGGGCTTGATGAGATGCGCCGCCATGTAGATCTTGCTGGCGGTGGTGTTATCTGAGGCGGCGGAAATATTCTCGACACCGGAGGGGATGCCGAGGCGATCGGACGGGAACTCGAAGATGAGGACGCGGATGTGGTGGCCGGCGGCGGTGTCGTCGTCGATGATCTTGTCGAAGAGTTGTGCGTTGGAAGGGGAGGTTAAGATGGTCACGTGCTGACCACGTGATGCTACTAGGCGTGCCAGGTGTACGAGTGGGATGAGGTGTCCCTGCGCGAAGAAGGGCAGGAAGTAAATCTTTAACGGCCTAGATATTGTCATCCTTTCGGTGAGCCGCAATGACTGAGTACACTTTAGATCGTCACTAATAATAAATATATTATATTTGTATTTTAGGTATAAGTGTATAACTATTTTGGTTTCTAGCTGAAGCTTTCGGAAGCTGAATTTATAGACATGTTAACGACAAAGGATTATTAAATTTGCAATGGACGAAGCTTACCTTACCCACGAGGTGCTCGCCTTTTATTATTTTATTGTTATATTATTATATACACATATGTATAAAACTTTTAAAATATGAATTATATTGATTATTGAACGATATACTGCATGCATGCCTGCCTACAGTCCCTCGCATTTGGCGTGGTAGGAATATTACATTAATATATTCGAGACCTAACCTAATTATGTAATGAGGTAGTATGATTTTTAGTGTTCAAAATAGATAAGAATATATAAAGAAATACTTTTTTACGATTAGCAATTTATATAATATATTATATATAAAAAGCATAATCTGATGAGTATCAACAAAAGCAAAATCATAAGAATAATACTAAGTAACCAATAAAAATTCAGTTAATATATGTCAATAATTTAAATTAGATATTTTATTTTTTTAGATTTTGAATGTTTTATTTTTAAAAATTTATGAAGTTGACTGTATATATAAAATTAAGGATTTCTTTTTCTATTTGAAAGTAAATTAATCGTAATATATAAATATATTTATTTTCAAACACGATTTTGTATCTTTAATTTGTATCCATGTCATGTATTTGAAAATAAACGCAACTTTGTTAAATTTTTGCCGCATAACAAGTGATACATACATCTTTTATCACGTTATATTTGATCTTTTAAATTTTATAAAATTAAGTTATTAAATTAGCTATTAATATAGAATGGAAAAGCATAGGAGCATACAAGTTAGAGAGGTAGCACACTCACGAAACACACTCACTTACCAAAACAAAATAGAGACGACGCTTCCTCCTCTATCAACCTTGCGCTGTCATGCTTGTTCCCTTCTCCTCTATCAAAGTTGCCGTTGGAGTCTCATTCTTCCTCATCCATTGTCGCCTCTTCTTTGTTTTGGTCAGAGTCGTATTTCTTCCTCCTACTTCTTCCTTCTTCTTTGTTGTTGTTGTAATGGTAGTAGTGTTGCGGTTGTGGTGGTGGTGGCGCTGAGGTTGTTGTTGTTGGTGGTGGTGGTGGTGGTAGTAGTGCTGTTGGTGGTGGTGGTCATATGATAACTTTATTTGGTTAGTTTCAGATGATAATTTTGATAAGTTTTGGATGATAATTTCTAATTGAATTTATTGGCTCCTTAATGTTGGTTCCATACCATTATTGATATAAAATACATGTTGAAATATAAAATATACAATAAAAATAGCTTAAACAATATAGAATTAATTTACTTTTTAACATGTACTAATGTACACCTACATACACCCTTTGTCTTCTTCTATTTTGATTTTTGTGTTGAGGTATACTATTTTTATGCAATACATAACCGTTTCTATGTTATTGTATGTTGTATTCATATGTTTTGTAAATTTTTTTGTACTGATATTTATATTTTCCGTGTTATAAATGAAATGTATGGAGGTGTACAATAATACATGTAACATTACCCAACAATATATGTATATATGCCCAAATACTTGGCACCGTGCGAATAAGTATTTTCATCATTCACTCAACCTTTTATTTCAAAAAATAAAAAATTAATTACACCCAACAAATTTAGATTTATTGTTATTTTTCTTTTCTTTCTCCTTTCATTCGAGAAATTCAATTTTTTAATTTAAAATTTTAAAAATATATCTATAAATATTTTTATTTTAATATAAAAAGATAATTCCTGTATAAATTTTAAATAACTAAACCCTAAATTATAATTTCTAAATTCTAAATTATAAATCTTAAATTCTATTCCCTATACCCTAAACCTTAAATTCTAAATTTTAATCCCTAAAACCTAAAACATAAATCCTAAAAAGGAGAACTATGCTAGCTTCTGGGGATCAGTACTTCAATGAGAAGGGGATAAGTGAGGTGCAATGTTTTGGAGTGGAGGTGGGTGCAGTGGAGTGTATCATATCACTGTACGAGCGCCCAAAGGAAGTGATGGGCACGGAGATGATAGAAAAGGCGGTAAAAAAGTTAATGAATGGAGGGGCTGAACTGAAGCAGAAAAGATAAGGAGAAAAGCGAAGGTGTGCAGGCGAAGGCTTTGAAAGCGGTTGAGGAAGGTGGGTTGTCACACAACACTTTGACGGAAATTATTGATAATCTTCATTCTTCAGAAGCTCGTGGCGCTCAAAGTACTTACAAATTCTATCTAGCTTTCGTTTAATTTGTACTAAAATTTGGTAATGAATAAGAAAGCAGAAAAGATGACTAAATTATGTTTGGGATTGTGAATTCTCTTATTGCAATTGATGTTGGGCTTGTGATCGGTCCAATACACTATCCTCGCAAGCTGGAGGATGGTAGACATCGAGAATCTCCAGCTTGGAAAGGTTTAGATGAAATGGATTAACAACTAGGGGCTTTGTAAACATATCAGCAAGTTTTCCACAGCAAGAAACAGGGAGGAGTTTCATAAATCTTGCTTGAGCCTTTTGACATACCAAATGGCAATTAACCTCTAAGTGTTTGGTCCGCTCATGAAAAACAGGGTTTGCAGCTATATGCAGGGGACCTTGATTATCACAGAAGAGAACTGGGGTCGATCTCAAGTAATGTGAAGGAACTTGAACAAGTTCAAGATCCAGAGCAATTCGCATGTAGTATTGGCAAGAGGTCGGTACTTTGCCTAGGTGGAATATCTAGTAATAGTTGTTTATTTCTTTTACTTCCAAGATATCAAAGAATCCCCTAGAAAGAAGCAATATCCGATCACGGAGTGACACGTATATGATAGACCAATATTTGATGATAGATTATGTGCTATAAATGAAGGGTTTATCGACCAAAAATCACATAATTACTTGTGAATAACCATGATTTCAAACATTTGCTTGTATATACTCATCATATGGATAAATACATGTTAATAACTTAGCCTTAAAAATGATAGAAAATTATGAAATCTTATCCCACGTGGTGCATTGATGTGTTTGCTAGTGTATTTTAGGTTTTTAGGGATTGAGAAAAGCATAAGAAAGGCTAAGGAAGGAATTGGAAGCAAAGGATTCACAAAGAGGAAGCCAAGAGAGGAAAACAGAGCACCGTGTGGCCGCACGGTCCCCTCGTGCGTCCGCACGTGTCCTTGGGAGCGTTTCGGGAAGAAGTTTGCCCAGACCCGTGCGATCGCATGATGTACTCGTACGCCCGCGTGTGTACGAAGTCAAAGCTGCATGTCTTGTTGATCACGGTACCTTCTGGCAGAATAAAAATTAAGGCTAAAATTGGAATTTTAAGTTTTCGGGCCAAGGCCAAGCCCTTTTGAAGGCCCAATTCAGCTTATATGAAGAAGGAATAGCTGAGACACAAGGCACCAATTCCCATTAGGATCATTTTCATAATTTAGATAGTTTTTAAGAGGTTTTTGGGAGAGTTTTTCATCTCTCATTTTCTCTCTTCCAGTTCATAGTTGTTCTTCATTTCTTCACCAATTTCCATCTCTCACTAGCCAAACTCTTAGTTAATTTCAATGTTCGAATGTTTATTGATTGATAGTCTTGTTTAATTAATGCAATCTTTACTTGTTTCTCTCATCTATTTCTCTAATTCTCAATTTTAGCTTTTATGTTCTTGTGTTCTTCACTTTATCTTGCTGGAAATTAATTTGATGAATGCTATATTGATGATCTATAATTTGATTATGCATGTTTTTTGATTCTCTTGTTGATCTAATCCATTGATTATTTTAGTTTGTTCAATTCTCTTGTTATTTACCATGTCTTTTTATTATGCATGCCAAGTGTTTGATGCTTTGTTTATTATAACTATGGAGTAATGTTCTTGTGTCTTGGTTATGGGTTGAAGTGTGGATGATCTTAGCCACTAATCCCTAAGGACAAGAATGGGTTAAGGCCAGGGTTAAAACTATTCTGTTAACGCTAGGTTTTTGCTAGTGATGATTAGTCCTTAATGAGGTGAACTTGATGGATTATTCAAGTTCCAAATACCTAGGACCTTCGCACTAGTGAGTAGCCTAGGTCATTCGGAACATGGTTAATTTTCCCATTCCATCATTTGACAGAATGAGCTTTGTGCCTTACGTGACAACAATTCATAATTGGGATTAGTGGTGATCATAGGGACACATTGTAATTCAACTCAAGTCCAAGCACTCTTTATTACTTGCAATACAAGTCATCTCTTATTTTGTTCTTGTTACCAACTCTCACCATTGCAACCCCAATATTTTCACAACTAATCACAAGTCACTATATTTCAATTCCTAGGGAGAACGACCCGAGTTTAATACTTGGTATTTTTAACTGGTTGCAAGCTTTTGTGACACCTTTCTAAATTTGTGAAACTCTCATAGTTGGTTCGGAACCATCTGCAACAAATTCCTGTTTTGAAAATTAAGGGATTCTGAACCGGCCTTGGGAGCCTCGTCAGATTTTTGGCGTCGTTGCTGCGGAATTGAAAAAATGTGCAATCGTTTTTGGTTGTCTGTAAATATGTTGATATTGTGAATATGTTAGTTTGTAGATATTTAGTATAGAATTGTTAGTGTAGTTTGCCTATCATAACACTTATGAATCACTTTTTGAATGCTGCGGTCAAACTCAGACCCTAACTTGTTGGTTTTTGATCCGGAAATAGAAAGATTTTTGAGACAAATTCGACAAGTGAAGCGCTACATTCAATTTGAAGATACCCAGTATTTTCAAATTGAAGAAGTTTTCTCAGAAAGTGAATCTGTGTACTCTTCTGCTTCTGAAACTGATATTGAATTGCCCTCTTTTAACTCAGGTACCAACGCAATGGACCTTCCTGGGATTACCTTGAAACAAATGGGCGGAGCAAGTATGGCCTGGAAAACCAGCCAGTTAGGTACCCGGAGCTCAATGAAAATTTTGAACTGAAATCCGGATTAATCAACCTACTTTCGCGATTTCATGGAATGCCGGGTGAGGACTTGATTAAGCATCTGAAGGACTTTGATGTTATCTGCGCTACCATATGAAGGACTGGGGGTGATGAGGACGCAGTTAAAGCCTTTGCCTTTCCCTTTTCTTTGGAGGGTAGGGCTAAGGACTGGTATCATACTCTTTCGGGTGAAGTAACTTCGGATTGGACAGCTTTTAAAAGGAGGTTCCTTGAAAATCATTTTCCACCATCAAGAACCAATGCTATCAGAAAAGAGATTTCGGGAATCACTCAATTGCATGGGAAAATGCTATTTGAGTACTATGAGCGTTTTCAGAAATTGTTAACCTCATGTCCTCACCATTCAATCTCGGACCTGCTTTTGATAAATTACTTCTTTGAGGGTCTAGCTCCAACTGAAAAGGCAATGACCAATGCATCAGCCAGGGGTGCTCTGATGAATAAAACCCTCGATAAATCCTGGGAGTTAATAGAATTAGTGGCCGACAACAATCAACACTTCAAAACACGAGCTACATCTGCTGCAAAAGGGGTTTTTGAAGTGACTCCCTCCGAGTCAACTGTTCTCGCAAAATCTTTGGCCGATATAGCTTCCATCCTAAAAGAAATTAAAGAGGGGCAACAAGCAACCCCAAAACCCTTGAAGTCACATGCTAATACGTCCCAAAAATTGCCAGCCAGACATTGCGGGATTTGCTCATGCAATTCGCATCATACAGATGAATGCCCGCAGCTTCAAGAGGACAATGTTGTTGCGTCCTCTCACAATTTCTATGAAGGTCAAACAATATCAGCTGCGAGCAAGCAGTATTATATATAACCTCAAGGATGGCGTGATAATAGCAAAACCGATGGAATTCCAATCAACAGCAACAACCACCCCAATACCGCCGACCTTACACCCTCAGTCAACCCCAGAATTCAAAATCCAAGATATCAACCCCCCACATATTCATGAAACCTACCTTCAAAACTCCCAAGCAAATACCTTTCCACCCACTTATGAAGATGGTCTTCGGACTTTTCAACAAGAAAACAAAGAGATGAGGGAAGCTTAGAAAAGGACTGAAACTCAACTGACCAATCTTACTGACCTACTCCACAAGTTCACAAACCAAGTGTCTATCAACCCTCAATATTCATCGCAACCATATAGCTCAAGTCCACTGCCATCTCAACCCCTTCCAAATCCTAAAGGGAGGATTAACATGGTGCGAAGAGAAAAAGAAGCGAACAGTAAAAAGGAAGAAGGCGATGATTGGTTGTTTGAGCTATTATCTGAATTGGCTAAGTTGGATGAATCAGATGAAGAGGAAGACAATGAGGAGGAAGAAAGTGAAGAGGAAGACAATATGGAAGAAGAAGGTGTGGGAGAAGAAGGAACGGTGGGGGATGATGCCGACGAAACATTCTTCATAGCCACCGTGTTTGGAGGAAACAAAGGAGTCAAAGAAGAGATACTAGCCAAGTGTGCGGACCCAGGACCAAGCTTAGTCACTTGTAATATCCATGGGGTAGAAATCCGAGAATGCATGTGCGATCCCGGAGCTTGCAGGAGCGTCATGCCATTTGAGTTATATGAACTCCTAGATCTTGGACCACTGAAGAAGTCCAATGAGGTCTTCACCATGGTAGATACAAGCATAGTGGTTGTAGCCGGCATAGTGGAAAATGTCTTGGTTAAGATAGGGAAGTTGACGATTCCGACAGATTTTCATGTTATAAGAACAACAAAAGGGGATAAAGCTGGCAAGCCTCAAGTATTTCTTGGAAGACCCTTTCTGAAGACAGCAAGCTTTCAGCTCGATTATATTTATAAAACATTCTCATTCAAAGTGGGGAATGTCACTGAGATTTTCCTTCCAGCTCGTCCAACCGCATCGCGGAAGAAAAGTGCCCAACAAATGCAAGTGTGCAATGACGAAGTTCGGGGGGACAATGCTCTGATGGAAGCCAAAGGCAAGAAAAGTGGAAATCCGAAGGACAAGATTGTAGAAGAAAAAGGGTTGAGAAATACTCCCCGTCAAGTAAAGAAAAAGAAGAAGAAGGAACGGGTGAAGTTTGTTAAAAAGAAGAGGAAGCATGAAGAAGGTAGCTTAAAGAAGAAGTTTGAAGAGGACAAAGCAAGAAAAAAGATTGAACTCAAATGTGCTAATATGGATGACTTGATAAGTAAGTTAAAGGCTTTCAAGGGATCCCTCCACAACAACAAAAGTTTGGATACCCACTTGGTGCAAGACCATTCCAAGTGTAAGTAATGGTGACACTACCCAACAATGTCCAACTTTAAAGATATTAAACAAAAGTGTTAGGTGGGAGACACCCCACCATGGTATAATCCTCCCAACTCAACTCTTTTTGTGAATAATGTATATAATTGTTAGGTTGAATCTTGGATTTTGTGTGTGATTGTTAAATAATGTGTTAGAAGGGTGGACACATTGGTTTTAGCATTGTATATACCTTACACCCACCAAAAACATTGAAAAAGAAAGAAAACAAAAAAAAATATGGAAGTCTTGATGAATTTTTCAAGAACAGGGGTACCCGTGCCACCAAGCGGTCTCATACGTGCCATCGCACGGACCACGCCACCGCGCGGTACCCCCTTGCGAGCTCACGGTCCTCAGAGTTACTCTTGGACAATTTGCAGTTTTAACCGTGCTCCCGCGCGGTCTCATACGTGCCATCGCACGGACCGCGCCGTCATGCGGTACCCCGTGCGAGCTCACGGTTGGACGAGTTGCTCTCGGTCTAATTTGCAATTTTAGGCGTGCTCCCGCGCGCTTCAACCCGTGTGATCGCACGGGGCCCAAAACAGAGTCTTATGGGCCCCTAAACAGGGTGTGCGATCGCGCGTCGGTGCCGGGTGCCCGCACGATTGCCTCTGCAGCATTAAAAGAGTGCTGTTGAGCACTCTCATTTTCAATTCTCTCATTCTCTCAACTCTCTCCACTCCCAAAACACCCTCAAACTTCAATCTCTCTCACACACAAATCCTTCCACCCTATTTTTTGTGTGCAGTCGCTTACTTCGCATTGCCAAGTAAATTTTCTCATCTCCTTTCTCTTAGAATTATATATATGAGGATTCTATTTTATGTTCTTAGATGTAGTGTATTAGATTTGCTAGGAGAACTAGGATCAGATGATCCATATGAATTAGATTGATAATTACCTATGCTTGATGATTGTTTTTTATGGTTACATTGATGAGATTGAGGCATGAACACTTGGCAATTTTATTAAATCCTTGCTTTTGAAAACATGCACGCCAAGTGTTCGATGAAATTACTCAATAGAAATTTTAGTTAAATTTCAATCCAATCTTTCACTATTAAGCTTAGATATGCTTAAGCTTTGTTTGTACCTAAATCTAAAGATTGAAACTTGATTAAATACACCATTGAGCATGTAACCATGCTAGTACCACGAGTTTATTGTGTTTGCATGTTTGGAGTTCCAAATTGAGATTGAACTAGCATGTTACTCCTATGATGCTTGTCTTATGTCGAGTTGGGATATATGTTGCATGCTTGATCACCATGTGATTTGTACTCAAATATTTTATCACCTATGCATCACTCACACTTGCTATTTTTAACTGGTTGCAAGCTTTGTGACACCTTTCTAAATTTGCACGAAACTCTCATAGTTGGTTCGAAACTATCTGCTATAAATTCTTGTTTTGAAAATTAAGGGATTCTGAACCGGCTTTGGGAGCCTCGTCAGTATCAGTGCATTTCGCCCAATCAGAATCACTAAAACATGTGATATGCAGAGGAGATGATCTAGGAAATAAGAGACCTTTGCCAAGATTCCCCTTCAAATATCGAAGAACACGAAGCGCGGCATTGTAATGAAACTCAATAGGCTTTCCCATGAATTGGCTAAGCTGCTGTGTAGCATATGTGATGTCCGAGCGAGTGGTGGTGAGGTATAAGAGGCGGCCAACTAAGCGTCTATAGATAAAAGGATCAAAAAGCTCAGGACTGTTATCTTGGAGTAGACAGACAGAGCTATCCATTGGAACTTTAGAAGGTTTGGCCCCCTAATAACCCTGTATCAGCCAGAAGATCAAGACAATACTTGTTTTGTGATAGGTATATATCCTTTGACGAATGTGCAACGTCAATCCCCAAGAAGTATTTAAGTGTACCAAGGTCCTTCATCTTAAAATTTTCATCCAAGACTTGCTTTAAGGAAGCAATTTCGGATGCAAAGCTACTAGTAATAACAATATCATCCACATAAATCAACAAGATACAAATGTCACTGCCAATAATCTTGATAAAAAGACTATAATCAAACACAGTCTGCTGATAACCACAGAAAAAAAAGTAAACTAGATAAGCGTTTATACCAGACCCTGCTAAAGTTGTCAAAAAAACCCCAGCCCTAAGGCTGGCTCTAAGCCCTTCAAAAAGATTTTAGCCCACAACCCTAGAATATATATAAAAGAAAAATATTGGCCCTAACCCTAAACAAGCCCCAAAAAACAAGGCTGAATCGAGGTCAGTCCAAAACCCCAAATTGGCCCCAAACTAAAAAAAAAAAAAAAAAACTAATTCTAATCTCTCAGCCTCTCCACGCCCAATTCTCTTTCTTCGACTCAGAGACTCACATTCTTCAATTCAACCACCACAGCAGCGGCGCCGGCGTCGGCACCACTACTAGAAATTTGTCGTTTTCGGATGAATTTTGAGACAAATTTGAGATAACTTTCAGACAAATTAGAGACAAATATTTATTTTTGGACAAAATTCAGACAAATACTTTTCGTCTCAATAACACTCGTTGCTAATTTATATTTCATCTCTAATTCTGTCCGAAATATTTTTCAAATAATTTTCCAACAAATTTTGGATAAATAATTTCGAACAAGTTTCTAGTTATTATGATAGATTTTAGATGGATTTCGGATAGATAATTTCGAACAAATTTCAGACGAAATCAACCCAATACAGAAAATCAACCCGCTTGTCCACCCCTAGTCCTTCATATGTGCTCTAGCTTTCCGCACATATAACATACTCCATTTTTATATATTTATTTCGTAAATTGTGAAAGGCATGGTTCGAACCCACGTCCTTTGAGTTGAGCTATGCATGTTTTACCACCAAGCTATGTAGCTTTCTACTATCATATGTGTTAATTAATATATATATATATATATATATATATATA
>JASCZI010031519.1:0-14629 GCA_036250425.1 Stylosanthes scabra
TTTTAAGTGTTGTATTGGATTTAATTAAGTTAATTGTATGGTTTATTTTAATTTAAAAAATTGTATTTAAATCCATGGATATCCGCGGATATCCGCCTTCCCCACGAGGATTTTTAAACGGGGACCCGTGACGGATATGGGGCGGGGACGGGGAGCTAAATCATAAACGGGGACGGGGGGCGGGGGAGGGGTCCCCGCCCCATGGATCCCCATTGCCATCCCTAGTTCAGACTAAAAAAAAATAGAGCTGTATAGAGTATTTTTTTTTTGGGTGACAAGAGCTGTATAGAGTAAACATAGTCACTTAGTCAGTACAAAAGAAAAGGAAAAAAAAAATTAAAAAAAAAGAAAAAAAACTCATGGCTTTTGTTCCTTTCTCTAAATTTCTGTATCTTTCCTCTCTACCAAAGTAAAGCACCCAAAAGACTAACTACAAACATAAAATTGATACAATTGAAACTTTGAGGAAAAAATAAAACAAATTTAAATTTAAGATATTTTTAAGATTTTTAACAAATATTTAGAATAAAAAGTATATTTTACTCTCAAGTATAAAATTTGAATTACTTTTACTTGTAACAAAATATAATTATTCTGTTAAAAATGGATTAAAATTAGATCATATCATATCATATTTTTCTCAGCTTAAATCATAAAAAATAGGTAATTTATATAAATTTAAATAACCAAAAGAAAAACTTTTATTCAAGAAAACATATATAACGAGGAAAGTGATCAAAGAAGTTAGAAATGTAGTCTGTTTCTGGTCTCTACTCCAGTACTCCTTGTGTTGTGGCCTGATCACGTGTCAGATCCCTAACCGCCATCGAATTCCCTTAAATACCCTTCAAAATCAGATAATTCCTCCAATAAACCACAGCCCTGTATTATTTTCTTTTCTTTTGTTTCTTCGTCCTTCAGTTTCAACTTTCAATTGCTGAGACGACACACTAAAATCCTCCCCAAAAAAAAAAAAATCTAGGGTTTCGCCCCCTACAACCCTAGTTCAATTCAATCTATAATCTTCTTCACCTTCCCTTCCTCGTTTCCCCTTTTTCCCTATTTTCTCAACTCGTCTACTTTGTTTATCGTTTTCGGTTTCGGTTTCCAATTGACTGCGATTTCGCCTCGTTCGATTTTGGCCGTTGCAGCATAAAGCGTTTTGGTTTTCTATTTTTATTGAGTTTCACTGTGACGCGCGTTTTGGTTGGTTGCGCTTGATTGAAGTTTGAATTTTGGGGGTTTAGGTTTTTTTTCTTCTTCTTCTTCTCTTTTTGGCATTGATGGGGAGCGGGGGCGAAGAAGATGTTGAGTACGAGAGTGATCCCGAGGAGTCCAAACGAGCCCTCGGAATGCGGAGGAGGGTTGAGGCCAGTGACGATGAAGGTGAAGCTGAAGCAGAAGCCGAACTCGAAACTGAACCCAAGGGTGCAGATCGCCGCGTGATTTGTTCCGATGTATCTGACGGCGAGGGAGGAGTGGCCGATTACGATGAGGAGGAGGAGGAAGAAGAAGAATTGGACGAAGAAGAAGAAGAAGAATTGGATGATGAGGAGGAAGAAGACGAGGTGTACGATGAGGAGAGGGGCATTGAAGAAGGTGTGGGTGTGAATGGCTTAGTGGCTATGCCAAAGGGTTCTGATGGTGCTGATGAGAAACCCCACTTGGAAGAAGAGGATGATGAAGAAGGAGGAGATTCAGGGAACAAGGATGATGAGGAGAAGAAGGAGAATGAGCCTTTTGCGGTTCCCACAGCTGGAGCGTTTTATATGCACGATGACCGTTTCAGGGATAATGCTGGTGCTCGCCACAGGTATATTCGCCCAAAAACTCTGCGTTGTAGCATTAATTTTGAATTGTTTTAGAACTCAGTTAAATGATAATGCATTATGTTCCCTTTCAGGAGAATGCGCGGTGGAAGGAGGCTATGGGAGTCCAAAGATGATAGGAAATGGGGACATGATAAGTATGAGGAGATTACTTCACAGGAAAGGCACTACAAAGAGGTGATCATATCCCTGACATTTATATCTGATATTGCTAGCTTTTGTCAGGATATTCCTTACATTTAGAACTTACCATTTAGCCAGGGTTTTGTAGTCGGTTAATAAGACTAGCTGGTCCTCATGTTACAATCATTGTCAACAAATCTAGTACTAGTCTATTTCACCTTCCTCTATAGTGACATGTTTCTAATGCATTCTGTATGATATTTAGGGAAGGAAGCTTTCTAGGGGTAACTATAGAGGAGGTCGGGGTAAAATTCGTGGCGTTGGTCGTGGAGGATATCCTCGAGGAAATAGGAAAGGGTATGAAAACAGTGGTAATCCAACTCAGGTTCCAAAAGCGGTTGTGCGAGGGAGAGGGCCACGTCGGTATGAGCCTGCCATGAAAAATGGTGAACCAACTTCCCAGATGCAAAATAGACAGTGAGTATCATCTTAGCATTTTATAAGAATAGTTGGAGGCATGATATCGTTAAATGCCAAGACCTTCTAATTATTGTTTTGTTTATTTTGATAAGATCTTCTTCAAAGCCTATTGAGAAGACTTCACATACTAGTTCAGGGAGAAACTCTGGGCCTACCTCCAATTATGACTCAGATCCTGTGCCTGCTGCTAAGAAACAAGTGTCTTCGAATTTGAATTACGCATCTCCCCCGTTTTACCCTTCAGGCTCATCTAACAAAGAGATGAATCTGGCACCAAAAAGGGATGTCCAAACTGGCAGCACAAGCAGGAGTGGTCGTCCTGGAGTTGTGGAAGAGGGAGTTTCTGTTCAACAAAACAACGCTTTGCTTCGTGGAAAGAATGTTGTTGATACTACTATAGGCATGGATAATCTGTATATTGAAGAGTCCGTCAGTCCCTCTGTTGGCAAGCCCTTGAACAATATGCACGTTGTGCCTCCTGGATCTTCTGGGGCTAATGCTTCTCAATCTCCTCAATCAAGGACTCCATTGAGGGGTGGAGCAATTCCAGTACATATGAATTATCAGCCTGCTATTGCACATAATCAAGTGAACAAATTTGCTCCAACACAACATCAGGCAACTGTCCCGAGGAATCCTGCACCAGCACGAATTCCAACCACTTTGCAAGCCTCTGCTCCACAGCTGGGTCAACGTCCTGGCACCGTGTCTCAAGCTTCATCTCCGCCAAAAACATCGGTGGCAATCAGTTCGTTGGATTCTGGAGAAATTGATGCTAATTCAGAATCAGGTAAATCCAAAGGTGCATTGGTTGGGAAGGGAAGGGGGGTTTCTCAGGGCAGTGGAAGGGGCTCTTTTGTTTATGGCGGAGCTATGGGGACTGCTGGAAATATGGGTGGTAATCATGGAGATCCAAACTTCCCAGCCTTCTTGCCAGGTTTGTACATTTAGTTGCTATTTCATCCGGCATTTTCATTTAGAACATTCAATCCAGCCTTCTTTTTTGTAGTTTCTTTATTTTGTTTGTAGTGAAACTTTCTTATGTATTAAAAAGTTATATAACATCACTAATCCATCAGATGGCAAATTGTTATATACCGTGTCCTAGCTGTTTACCTTACAGTGCCTTTTTAGTTCCAACTACCTATCATGATTTGTTTACTAATTTTCGTTGGGCCCTGGTTGGACACAGTTATGCAGTTTGGAGGCCAGCATCCTGGAGGTATTGGAGTTCCGGCTGTTGGCATGGCATTCCCTGGATATGTTGCTCAGCCTAATGGTTTGGGAAACTCTGAAATGACATGGTACGGATATCAACTTTGGCATTTTATTAGTTTTTGAATGTTTGAAGTGCTAGTATATGTGCTAATTTACTGTTTGTGGTTTTCACTTCCCACTCTCAATTTCCTTCAGATTACTCTTGTATTAAATGACAATTAATCATGTTAAAGAAATGTTTTGAGAAGGAATTTCTGTAAAGTGTCACGTTCTTAACTGGTGTTTTAAATAATTTTTTTCTATTCCTTTCCCTTTCGTTTTCAGTGGAACAGTTGTTTACTACTTCCTTCTTTGGTTTCAGGCTACCTGTTTTGGCCGGTGCTGCAGGAGGTTTAGGGGCTACGTACCTTCCACCCTACCTCACTGTTGACGGTGCATATCATGGTCGACAGTCAGGGCAGGCATCTGCAACATCTACTTCTAGGTTGGAATTATTATTTAGTTTCATATTGCTGAATCGTTTAGCTGGTTCTTATAATTTGTGTTTTCATTGTTGTATGTTTGCAGCAAGGAAACTGATGGTAATAAAGCTGCTAATGAGTGGAAGCCATCACAGAGAGCTGGTAAGACATTAACATTTGTCTCCCACTTATGTTGTTTACTTGTTGCTAGTGATAATTTATTACTTGGAACTTCTCTGTCTGTAGAGCCTGTAAACGATGAGTTTGGACAGCGGCAGAACAAACCCCGCAGGCATGTCTTTTAGCCTCATTCATCTGCTTTTATTAATGCATCAATTATCTTTGGATGTTAGGGGTGGTTTTGGGGTAGGGTTACAATGCTTTCTGTTCATAATATTTAGATATTGGGATGATTTTTTATTAACATGGGATCAATGTCTAAATGGATGTTTTCATCTCAATCTTGAGGGGAAAAGCTAATCGATGTTGGCTTTGCTGTTTGCAGATACTCAGAGATGAATTTTGGACAGTGAAGTATTTTACATACGATGCAACTTGTTTGAATAAGATAAAGGTGGGATACTTCCCTATTGATGCTTTTTGTCTTCTCTTTGTTTGAAGTATGTTTTTTCTTGTATGATTTCGATTTTCTTAATTTTGGTAATTTTGTGTAACAACAGGCCTCCATTCAGGCCCTTTGTTCTCCAGCGTTTGCTCTGGAGTACTTTGGGCCGCAATAGGTTTCAAGATCTTTTAGGTAACTGCAAAACTAATATCTCTAATTACTTAATTAGAATTTGAAATGCTTTGCCATTGATTTGGTCTTTAATTTTGCTCACGCACCTCTGTTTTTTTGGTTGTACTCCGCGCCCCGTTTTTGTTCATTGTGCAGTTCTATAACGCCTGTTGATGCTGTTTCCCATTTAAAGAAGTTGTTGCAGCTTGGCAGGTGGTAGTTGCTTGTGTAATTGTGCGGTGAGAATCACAAACATATTTGAACTTACGCACGCACTTGTTGTGTATTGTGCATGCATGCATGCAAGGGGGAAAATATCAATGACAAATGTTGCTTTGTTTACAGGTTTTTCTTGCGGTTTGCTTGCTTTTTTAGTGAAGCATAACAAGATAACATATGCTATGGCTTCTCTCTACAACTACTACAACCATGCATATGTGGAAAGAAAACGATATTTTATTTGCAGCAACTGATTGCTTGTGGGAGTTATAAGATTTTTCATGTAAATGGGCTTCTGTTTTATATTGCTATCTTGAATTGTGGTTTAAATTATTTATGTCTCGGAGACTTTTTTATAATATTGTTATATTTTTGTTTCATATCATCTAAGTATCCGTTTTTGACTGTATGGATTTGCTATTGAGACCTGAGAAACCAAGCCTGAGTTCTGCTCTATAGCTATCGAATTTGACTTTGTTTTTTCATTCATTTCTCTTCCCTTGGCTTTGAGAATTAGCATGATAAAAACGCTTATGGAGTTGTGGTTGTGGTGTCGGTGATTCTACTTAACGTAATACCACGTCACTATTTGACTCTCTTAAAATGTCAAATGATGTTTATGGTCCTGACTCCTGAATATTCATCTATTTTTCTTTTCTTATTCTCTTTCAGAATTTCTTTCCTACAAAGCAACAAAGCAATAAAGACTTGGAAAAGTTTTGTCAATCTATAATTAAAATTAGAATTTTATTTTACTCCGTTGTGATCGAATATTCAAATGAATTCTTTAGGTGTAATATTATATAATGATGATGCTATACTAGTATCTTGAAATATATAATAGACAAAAAATGTTATCTTAATTTATATGGGATATATAATAATGCTCATGTGGTGGTTTTTCACATAAATATTTACATAGAATCATGGTTTTGCCCTTGCAAATGAAAAGTTTTGTAATTATGATTATAAATCCATGTATTTGTTTCCATTGATTAACTAATTCAAAATATCTTTAGTAAGTGTATATTAAATTAAGTTATTAATTTAATTCATGTGAGCCAAAGTCACAGCTCTGGGACCCGGGGGTCAAATCCAAAATGAAGTGTTCCGATTCATCGAACGGATAAGAAAAGCACACGTGTACTACGCACGTGCATGTCACTTGCAGTGAGACTGAGACTGAGACCCTTGTTTCTCTCTCTCTCTCTCTCTCTCGCGCATTTCTCAAAGTCTCATTTCTCATCAATAATCATGCTTTCGTCCCGCTGAAAGTGCTGCTCATCTCTCTCTTTCTATCTCTTTTTCTGTGAAAGACGACGCACTTTGATGAACACAAGTTCATGTTCAGACTTGAGAGTAATCGATGAAGCAGCATCATCGTTTTCTTCTTGTTCTTCAAGAATCACTTTTCAAGCTGAAGCACAGATCTTGAAAGGAGTCCACGTAATGTCTTTCCTCTTCTCTGCTTCTTCTCTAGTGTCTACCATTTACCATAGCATAGCTGTTTTCTTCCTTTTCTCATAGCTGTTTTCTTCCTTTTCTTTCTTAAGTAACTTTTTTTCTTTCACCTTTCTACATTTCTTTAAAAGGTAATATCACTTCCTTTTTCAGTTAGGAACAGCTAACACTTATTTAGTAATCTCTTGCATATGGATTTAGGAATCTTGAAATGCGCATTAAATTGCTCTATAAGACTCTAATTATATCTGGTAAATGGAAATTCTTAATGTTAAGAGCAGTAATCGCCTCAGTGAACTTGATTTTTATGGATGATTTAAGTTTAATATTTGTTGTATGTCTCATTTCCTTCTTCTTGTGTTGAATTCAGAAAACCTTCAGGCTTCAAGAATTCAAAGAGGATTTTAGCTGAACTTCTAGGTAGAACAATTTACAAGTTGCAGGGTTATAGCTTAGGGTACTAAATGGAGGAAATTAGCAATAGAGGGGAATTTCTAGGAAAGTCTTCTTTAAGGTCAGCTGCCAGTTTTAAATCAACATTATCTGGAAGTGGAAGATCAACCCCACGGAATTCCCCTACCTTTCGCCGGCTAAATTCCGGCCGAACACCAAGAAGGGAAGGGAGGACTAGTATAGGTGGTGCATTGTGGTTAAGGAGCAATCGTGTGCTGTTGTGGTTGCTTCTGATTACTCTCTGGGCTTATCTTGGGTTTTTTGTTCAGTCCAGATGGGCTCATAGTGATAAGAAGGAGGAATTTTCAGGCTTTGGAGGAAGGTCAATTGATATGGACTCAGATGCTGAACAGGGTGAGCGTAGAGATTTGATTGCTACAGATAATTCCTTATCTGCTATGAATGAGACATTTAGAAATGAAGAATGGAATGATAAATCAGTAAATGTAGCTTTGGCCAAGAAAGAAGATAATAGTGTTCCCTCTGATCCTAAGACAAGCTCTAAGAAGAGGAGCAAACGATCAGCACGATCTTCAAGAGGTAAATCTCGAGGTAGGAGGAAAACAACATCAAAAGTTGAGAACAATGATGTAGAAGAGCAGGAACCAGAAATTCCTAATACAAACAGTACATATGGATTTCTTGTTGGTCCATTTGACTCAATAGAGGATAGGATTCTAGAATGGAGTCCTGAGAAGCGATCTGGGACATGTAACAGGAAGGGGGACTTTGCACGACTTGTTTGGTCCAGAAGATTCATCTTGATATTCCATGAGCTTTCCATGACTGGAGCACCACTTTCAATGATGGAGTTGGCAACAGAACTTCTGAGCTGTGGAGCCACTGTTTCAGCAGTTGTGCTTAGCAAGAAGGGTGGTTTGATGCCAGAACTTTCTAGAAGGCGAATCAAGGTGCTTGAGGACAAAGCTGATTCAAGCTTCAAAACTGCAATGAAGGCTGATCTTGTCATTGCTGGATCAGCTGTGTGTGCATCATGGATTGGTAGGAATAGATTATTGTGTGTGCACTATAATTTCTCATGTTTTTGTTCATAGTTCTCACTTAGGTTATAATTCTCCTCTTCTTTACAAGTACTAATTGAAAACCTTTATCTTTGTTATTGCTTCCAGAACAATATATTGAACATTTTCCTGCGGGTGCAAGCCAAGTTGCCTGGTGGATTATGGAAAATCGACGAGAGTACTTTGATCGCTCAAAAGATGTGTTGAACAGAGTTAAGTTGTTGGTTTTCCTTTCTGAATCTCAATCTAAACAATGGCAAAAGTGGTGTGAAGAAGAAAGTATAAAGCTTAGATACCACCCGGAACTAGTTCCATTATCTGTTAATGATGAACTGGCATTTGTAGCTGGCATTCCTTCTACACTGAACACTCCATCATTCAGTACTGAGAAGATGATTGAGAAAAGGCAGCTTTTGCGAGATTCAGTCCGAAAAGAAATGGGCTTGACTGAAAATGATATGCTTGTGATGTCTCTTAGTAGCATCAACCCTGGGAAGGGCCAGCTATTACTTCTTGAATCTGCAATCTCAGTAATTGAGGAACCTAGACCATTGCGAGATGATAAGAAGATGAAAAAACTGAATATACGAGAAGGCCTTTCAACCCTGGCTCGGAGACGTCGTATTAGAAAAATGTTACCGCTGTTGAAGGATGATGATGTGCCTTTGAAAGGTGCCTCCAAAAATTCTTTAAAAAGGTTGCTTGAATCTCAAGATGAAGTTTACAACTTATGGCTGTGTATTTGTATTCATTTGTACTAATCATGTAAATCTTCTTTCACAGAAAACAGGTTTTGTCCAACAACCAAGTTACAATGGAACAATCTCTCAAAGTTCTTATCGGTTCTGTTGGATCCAAGAGTAACAAGGCTGATTATGTTAAAGGCCTTTTAAGTTTCTTAGAACAGCATCCAAACTCCTCTAAATCGGTTTTATGGACCCCAGCCACAACACGGATTGCTTCACTTTACTCTGCTGCTGATGTTTATGTCATAAACGCTCAGGTAGTTCAAGTTTAAATTATTTAATGCTTAGTTGATAACCACAACATTTCCACATAACGAGAACTAGGTGTATTTTTACACTTGGTTGTTGGTGTAAATACAAGAACTATCTCCCAAGAATACAACTTCTTGATGGAATTGCAGAAATATCCTTTGATGTGTGAAGTGGTGGCTAATTGCTAAACTTGTGTACAGGGCCTGGGAGAGACGTTTGGACGCGTAACTATAGAAGCAATGGCGTTTGGTCTTCCGGTATGATTGGCTGCCACTTACTTTTACCTGCTTTATCTCATGTAAAAGGCTTAAGTATTGAATAATCGGGGTTGAATTTCATTTAATCTTATGGAGTAGGTTCTGGGTACGGATGCGGGGGGAACACAGGAGATTGTGGAGAACAATGTTACAGGTCTTGTTCATCCTGTTGGACGACAAGGGAATGAAGTCCTTGCGCGGAATCTCCGGTTTTTACTCAAAAACCGGTTGGCAAGGAAGCAAATGGGGATGGAAGGAAGGAAGAAGGTGCAGAGCATGTATCTGAAGCAGCACATGTATAAGAAATTTGTAGAGGTTATTGTGCGGTGCATGAGAAGCAAGTAAGCAAAAGAATAACTTGATGTCTCTAGCATTACCCTTAATTCTTTCATTGGATTCACATTACATAATCCTCAGTCTTCTCTGTATGAAGTGCTATTCTTGTGCTCAATATATGAGAAAAGAAAACACTAGCAGCTCCCAAAGTTTCTTTTATAGGTAAGTAAATGCTCTATGCAATTCGGAAAGTCAAACTTCACTGGTGTTTGACATGGTGATAATAACAACACAAAGTAATACACATTTCTTCATTATCGTTTTCCTTAGCTTGGCAATTGGCACTATCCAATTGATCCAGATTAATTTACCTAAAAGTGTGCGTTAAATACAAAAATATATGCAGCAATTCATGCAAACATAAAGAGCTAATATGTGATTGTGGCCTAACAACTACTCAAATGAGTTTCACATTTGATCAACCCATATTAACCTAAACAACTCGCCACGTGGACCCAAATTTTGGGTTGTTCACTTGCTCTTGGCTATGCTCTCTCGTATTCAATCTGATTGATCATTGAATGATCCACATTTGCACAATCGACACTCTATCAATCAAATTAAAGTCAAAGCTGAGATAAACTTCTTTATATCAAAGATTTAACCTAATATTTAACAGATATGGAGTTAGTACCTAAATCATTCGTTGTAAAACTACAAATGTGGCTTTGATGTCGGAGAAGGCTTCCTTTATACGGTATTCATTTATCCTTTTATTGTTAATTAATTAACTTGAATTGCCTATGTAGTTGACATTAGAACTTGTATTAGGGAGTGGTGCCATCTGGAGTAGCGTGTGTGGTTATCATAACGTGGCCTGTTCGTTTGAAAGGTCCACTCTATGCTTCCATTTTCATTCCTCCCCTACTTGTTCTCATGCCCATAGCTGCCTCTCTGCTGTTATATCAAAATCAAAGTCGGTATGTGTTTTTAATTGATATTAGACTTATGCATATGTGCAATGTTTTCTGATCGATTATCTTCATTGTGATGGGGCTATACCTTGTGCTGAGGGGTAAAGACAATGAGTTGAAGTTAACAAAAGGGTCTCCCCAAGTTGAACCATTGAGAGATCATTTCTACAAATGATTACGACACTACAGATATTTTGGACAAAAATGGAGCCAGAATAAAATAAAATATTATAAAAAGAGAATAAATTTTAATTTACCAACAAGGCAACAGCCAACAGGGACTCCAAACCTAGTTGACGCCTGATGGTACGCTTTTCTTAGTTCCTAATTTCCTATGATCCTATCCATGTGCCACTGTTGAGCGAAGAAGTAAAGACGTGCAAGACAAGTCATAAAAATTCGGATTTAATTTAATAATTAGCAATCTCTAATAATGCTACCTTCCCTTTTAGAATATTTGTCAGGATTCCTTAGAATGCTCATGTAATAAGATCTACGCGAGGGTTTGAGTTGAAACCTTCTTCCAATAATATTTCACCTTACATTATCCATAGTTTACTTATCTTTTGTTCCATAACAGTATAACACTATTTCAAACTATAGCGAACGAAGAATAGTAACTAAGTTTTTTTGGTGGCGACTTAAGAAGGTTAAAATTTGTATTGCAAAGCAAGCACTCCATATAATATTATACAGCTCTTCGTAGCCAAAGCAACCATAGAGAAACAAAAATGTTGCTTCATATTTACATACATAAAATTCATTGTACACAGTAACCCTAAATTTCCAAAGTGCAACCAAATTGGACGTGGCCAGTGTAGTTTTCTGGGCTGGCTAATTTGGCCCAATTACTACTCTTCAAGTCAAACAAAAAACTCATATGTGGTTGCCCGAAACCACCCGACCCAATCAACAACAATGCTCCTTCCCGCGCTTCCATGTACGAAACGTTGCGTATCTCATCCGGTACTTTCACCACCGTTTGCCACGTGTCACCCTTCAAGGTCAACACATCACCGTCACGGCAAATGTACAACTCATCATCCGCACCGTCGACACAAGTCCTAGGACACGTGGCAACATCCAAGAACTCCTCTTCCACTGGCCCCCACTTACACGTGGCGGAATCAAACTCCTCTGCGGTCCTTTCAAAGCGACCCTGCATTTCAGTGCAGTAGCCGCCAACCACGCGGAGGACGCCACCTCGAAAGATTCCCTTGCACTCGTCCCGCTCCCTAGACATGTCAGGAAGCACCGCCCATGCATCGCGCGACACGTCATACGCTAGCACGGATTTCAGGGCGTTTTTCTCGTCGTCGTGGCCGCCGGCGACGTAGACCGTGTTATGGTTATCCGATACACACGCAAAGAACGTTCGGGACCCACCGGGCATGTCTGCCCCACGTCGCCACGTGGCAGATAGAAAATTATAGATGAAAACTGAATTGGACGCTTTCCAAGAATCTGGGTCCCACCCGCCAATAACAACAAGGTCGTACCCTACACCCGCTATACGACAAAACATGGGCAATCCGTTAGGAAGCTCCGGTGCGGCTGGTAACTCGCTCCAATTACCGGTTTTCGGTTCCAACACGCTCAGCTGGTAAACCGGGTTCGTTGCGGCCTTCACCAGCAACCCGGTTCGGTGTTTTTCGTCGGAGTCAACTCGGGATTGAACAGCTACGAGTATTTTCTGAGTTTGATTGGCGGTGGTTCTTCTGCGGCGAAACTCCGGCGACTGGATCTCGGTGTTCCAGGCTTTGGAGACGGAGGAAACTTCTGGGAAGTATTGATAAGAGATCCGAATCAAGCAGTCTCTGGCTACGTCCTCAGGTAGAGCTGAAATAAGCTCCATATTAGTTTAAGATGAGAATAGATAGAGAGAAAACTAAAAGAAGTGGATTGGGTTAAGATGAGAAGAGAGTAGATTGGGAAGTGGAATTTAGAAGTGAATATATATATATATTTTGAGGATAATGTTAATGGTGTGTGGTGATGTGTACTTGATTGTGATTTTTATAAAGAGAGGGACGCACATGCTGCTTGCTTGGCGATAAGTTTTTATGAATACCAACAATAATAGAAAAATATGATATGATGCTCTTCTAGAAGCTTTTTGGCTACCGGCAAACCACAGTACTACTAGCTACGCCATATGTCATTTTCTGTAACCAATTGCCGTTGGTTTCTCATTTTAAACTGCTTCATAAGCTACATCATTACGATTCTAATTCTAATTCTAATAAAAAATATGAAAAAAGAAAAAGAGTAAAGGGCATAAATAATTGATGGTTGCTGATTGGTGAAGCGGTGAGGTGATTGGATGTTGGCTTCTCTGTGGGCCTGCAGATTCGTTGTTTTTAGAGTATCCAGTTTAGGGTCCTAAAATAATTGATATTAAATTAATTTTTGGCACCGTCTTTCATATGGCAGCTAGTAGCTATGAGCCATATCCACTGTTTACAGCATCACATAGAAGGTTTCTAGAAACATGAAGCTATTTTGGCGTCAACGCTTCTAGGACAAGCCAAGCTATTATGTATTATCTCCCCTTCTCCATTCTAATCTTGTTTTGCTAACTAATTGAGGAACGCATATTGGGAAAAAATCACACACACACTCTAGATTCTAGAAACATGCGTATAATAGGCTCAAAGCAAACTGGGGCCACCTCCACCGGCACTGCTTAACTGAAAATCCGAAATTACCTCTGCACACCATACTCAAAATAACAGCAAATCAGCAATTAAACAAACTTTGCAATTTGTTAAGATAGATGAGTTCAACAAAAAAGTTAGTATAAATAATTTAAATTATAAAATATGTAAATAATTTCCATTTTTTATTATTAAAATGATCCGTATTAAAAATTTTTAGGATAAAATATCGTTTTCGTCCCTAACGTTTGAGGTAAGTTTTAAAGATGTCCCTAACGTTTAAAATGTTCTATTTGTGCTTCTAATATTTTGAAATTGTATCAATTTTATCACACCGTTAATTCTATTAGTATAAATCCTAACAATTGGCTCTTCTAAATGCAAAATAAATTAACTAATAGTTTTCTAGAGTCAATATTTACTACAATCACACTCGAACAATTAAAAAAAGTAAAGTTTGGGTGAGGAAAAAGAATCGTTACATACTTCTCTTCTTTTGGTCTTTGTGTTATATTCGTATAGTATGAAAAATAATAATAAATACGAATGAAGTGAACATGTCACTTATAATATTTTGGTTTTATAAACTAACTTATACGTGTATGTCTTTATTAGTAATTTTTATAATTGCTTGATGGTAGGACAAAATTGATACGATTTAAAAACGTTAGGGACATAAATAAAACGTTTTAAACGTTAGAGACATCTTTGAAACTTACCCCAAATATTAGGGACGTAAACAATACTTTGCCCAAATTTTTATTATACAAAATGATAGTTTACTTTAGTTTTAAAAAGAGTGCAGGGATTACCCGGCCCCTGACAAAATCTTCGACAGACCACGAGGCCCCCAACATTAATAAATAACCAACCCGGCCCCTATCATTTACAGACGTTTGATACAATGCACCCTCCGTCGGTTCTGCTTAGTGATGGCTTGACGGAGCAAGTCAACGTGGCACGTTAACGATTAACGTGTCCGTTAAGTGCCAAGTAGGACTCCAACAGTGTGTGATCGAACAACCCGGCCCCTCATAATGTTCTTTAAGCATTTCTTCGTCTTCTTCCTTTTGAGGACCCATGAACCCTAATTGCTTCCAGAGAAGACAACCCCAGTTCACCAACATAATCTCCTCTCCCACAAGTATGGAACGCAGAGATCAGTCTTCGGAGTCAAAGAGTCGCACCCTCGGAGATTTCAGCGTCGGCGGAGATAGCAGGACTTGCACCCTCTCCGGCAATAGTGTGGGGCAACCAAGGAAGAAAAAGTTTTCATCTCCAAGATGCTTCTGCGGAAGCTATGCTATTATTTTCCAGTCCTGCACAAAACTTAATCCTGACAGATTTTTCCTTGATTGTCCTAACTACAATGTAATTCCTTTTTCCTATTTTTTATTTTTAGTTATTTTTGTTCTTAATCAAAATTGTTCATGGGTCAACCTTCTCCTTTTTAACGTTGGGTTAA
>JASCZI010031524.1:0-16911 GCA_036250425.1 Stylosanthes scabra
ACCCGAGATAAGGGTGGATTTTGAATTGTTGTCTTATCTCGGGCTCTGCAAGCCCGAGATACGTGTAAACCTCATCTCGGGGTTGCAGAGCCCGAGATACGGGGGGGTATGCCTAAATTGGTAAATACCCCCCAGCGGACCTATTTTGGTAAAATTTCTATTTTTTTTATTTAAAAAAATAAAAAATCCTATAATTTATTTGTATATAAGATAATATTATATTAATAATTAAATTGTTAAATTTACTTAATTTTTGGCATAATATAATTAAAATTCTAGTCTAAATATTATTTATTTTTAATAATTAAATGACAATTAATAATTTTTAAATATAATTTAAGGTAAAATTTTCTAATTTTTAAAATTTTAAAAAAATTGATATAGATTTTATTATCAATTATTTTATGATATGTTATCGGTATATGTTTGTAATGCATTTTATATTATCATTATTTATATCAATACATTCATTATTTATTTATATTTATAATTTATAATAAATATTATTAGTTTAAACACATAAAATTATAAAAATACAAGTTTATTAAATATATGATAATGCGTGATTTTTTATTTTATATTCGAATTGTAATATTTTTTATTTTATTTAAAGTTCAATGAATGATGAATATTGTTATATAAAATTACTAATTATTAATAAATTGAGTCATGAATCGAATTTAATTTTTGTGAGTTGAGTTTGATAGACCTAGTTCACTAACTTAACTCAATTCGAATTAATTTTAACTCTATTTTCAACCCGCGCATAATTAATTTTCTGGATCCTGATTATACATGTCAATTTATTTCTTCATTTGGTTAGATTGAAAACAAATATCAATGGCAGAGACATTGGCAACGTTGTCTTTTTCTTATTTTAAATTGAGTTCTATTTAAATAGTAAGACTTATTTAATTTATTCTTCATCGTCAAAACATTATAATTAAAACAAACTTTTAATTTTATTTTTTTCATATCTAATATGTCAAATATCATCATGTATATTTCTGTGTTTAACAAATTTTGATGGATTATCTTAATGTCTATCTTATTTAGATTTTTTAAAAAATAGTCAATAAAATAATTATATTATTTTATATTTATTTTAAATATAATATAATTAAATATAACCTTAATCCGTACATAATGCATAGCATCTTGATATTTTAATATTTTAAAAAATTGTTTAAAAGTATAAAATCATAAAATTATCTGAATTAATTAGTTCGCATCTTAATTAATAGATTAATTACCCGCGCAAATCACAAGCAACATTCTAGTATATATAGTAAGAGACACTAGCATGAAACTTTATTGCTGGTACGTCTCTACAAAGAGTCCTTCCCTATAAACAATTTTATTGTAAGTGAACACAGCACTTAGGTTCCCTTCATGACACTAACTAAATGTCTAAATTAAAATTTTGACAATAAATTAACAGATAATATATTAATGTTAGGCCACACGTTTAGGGTAAAAATAAAGGTCAGTACTCACATACATAGTATTCACATACATACTACATACGATACAAATTACAATAAATACAAATTACAATGAAAAAGAATTTTTTATTTTTATATTTTTTTAAAAAAAAAAATGAGACTCACATGATTTTTCATATTTTCACTTGCTATGTATTTTTTTTTTACCTTGTAATCTGTATGGGAGTTTTACCCAAATAAAAAGTTGAATAATATTTATTTAAAATCAAGAAAAAAAAAATTGGACACCTAGAATTTCTATGATAGTGATAAGTGATAACACATGGAATAAGCTAGTGTCATACATTGTTCTCTTCTATTGTTGCGAAAAGTTTGCTATGGATATATCTCAACGAGGGATCTTAATCCAAGAATCGGAGTTATTTTATAGTTATTAAATCCAGCAGAAAAGATTAATTTGGCCCATTCTTTTTCATTTCTCTCTTTTCCTGTGACCAACACCATCATCAGCATGTCAAAGAACAGTTGTGTTTCAACAGATTCATCATCACCTCTTTTCTTATCTTCTTCCATTATTACCATATCTATGATAATAACCTTCCCTCCTTTGCCTTTACTCATGATTGCTTCCTTGCAATTTTTCAATATCTTCAAACATTCTTCGTCATTCCAGTCATGTAAAATCCACTATATTTTTATTCAAAGTGTTAGTTATCGAACAGAAACAATAAAAAAATATGGGGAATCAACAAAAAGCAGTCAATAATTAATTAATTTTGTATATTTAAAAATTGAACATTCAAAACTTTAAAAAAAATAAAACATCTTCACTTAACAAACCTCATTAAAAAAAAAAATAATTCCGCAGAAGTTTATTCTTTTCAAAGTAATCATGCTACTCAATGTTGTAATTAGTAAAAGAAAAAAAAAACACTATTCATATACCAGCAGACATACACTTATATAAAAATCCAATTATTACTAATTAACATATTTAAATTATTTTTGAATCAATAAACCAACTAACACTATTTTGTTACCTTCAACAAAATGGCATCCGATGGAGGAATGACCTCAAACATGTCCCCTGCAATATATTTAAGGTTGTCACTTCCTTCCAAGCCAGCAACAACATGTGAGAGATCAAATACAGTGCACTCTAACTGTGGTAATGATTTGGCAATAGCCTTTGCAACAGTTCCAGTGCCTCCACCAACATCAACCAACGATTCCGAATCCTCATACACACCCTTGTACTTGTAATCAAGTAATAAATTGCTAACCAATCGAGCATCACTTGCCATGGCATCATTGAAAAATTCATTAAGTTTAAGGCACATGACAAGCATATTCCCATAACATTGTCCCATGTTCTGTTTCAAATGGTGTGGGATTGTTACTTTGGCACCATGTGGACAGTTTATACCATGGTTTTGTTAATATTGGATCAAGCATAGCAAGCAAGAATGGTGTCACACTTAAGGGGTTGTCCTTAAGCAGAAGCATGGACGAATCAGTTAACACATCTTCAACTTCGTGGTCATTGATAGATCCATATATTGTGTTAATTTTTTGATTGGAAAGAGTGGATTTATTAACTTATATTGCACTTAATCTTTGTGAACTTATGTTTTTGTGAATTTTCTCTTAATTAAGCTTAATTGATCAAAACATGTTTTTTAGACCTTTAAAATTGTTGAATTAATTTCTTTTCTTCCATTCGATGTCTTGATATGTTTGTTTAAGTTGTTTAAGATTTAGGAGGCAGTGATGGCTTGAAAAAATGAAGAAAAGTATGGAAAAGTAGAGGAATTCATGAAGAAACAAGGGGTGCTTGAAGCTGTCAAGGTGTGTACACAATCAGTGCTGTGTACACAATCTGTTATGCAAACTTGTTGTTTCATGTGTCCACAACCAGTGCTGTGCACACATCCCTGTCACGTGTTTCATCATTAAAAATCACGTGTTGGGTCATTTTGGGAACATTTTTTGCACATTTTCAGCACCCAATACACATGTTTGAAGGCCTAATTGAAAACAAAAAACAGGGATAACATAAAAACACAACAACACCAACAACATTCATATATACACTCTCATTAGGTTTAGTTCTTAGTTTTCTTTTAGAAAGAGAAGCTCCAACTTCTCTCTAGGTTTTAAGATTCTAATTATCAATTCCTCTTTAGTTCTTGCTCTTAATTGTTATTAGGATTGATCTCTACTTTAGTTTTCTGGTTATTTTTCCTTTCAATTTCACTAGTTACTTTCTCTTTTATGTTCATGAACATGATATTGTTACTCTTTGATTTTAGGTTGAATTTATGAATGAATTTTTATTTCCATGTTATGATTGTGTTGATTTAAGTTGCTATTGTTGATTTCTAATAGTGGGTACTTGTTTATTTCTATTGTTATTGCAATTAGAGATGACTTACATTCTTCCACACCAAGTGTTTGATGAAATGTCTTGTTTCATTATGGAGTAGTTTTTCACCTCTTGGCTTGGGGTTGAGGAAGTGAATGATCTTGAGTCATTAATGTCCAATATTGATTGGTAATTTAGATTTGTTAATAATCTTGTTTTCATCCACGCTAATCTTTTGCATTAGTGAGTTGGTTAGGACTTATGGATTAAGATTAACTATGCCCATTTGACACTCCTCAATATATAGAGGTTAACTAAGTGGGATTAATTCTTCATAATTACCATGTTTGTGGTTAATGACAAGGATAGTGACATGTATTCTCAATCCTAGCCAAGACTCTTTTATTCACTTAGTTTGAATTTAATCTCTTTTATTTGCTTGCAATTTCAATTCATTTCCTTATAGTTATAGCGCTCTTTAATTTCCTTGCTATTTAATCTTTCACATGCTCATTTACTTTCTTGTCTTGTAGTTGATAGAAAATTACAATCAATCACCATTTTTTCTCCTAACCAATTACAAACCACACTCAAGTCCTAGGGAGAATAACTCGAGACTAATACTTTCGATTTTGGTTTAAATTGTGACATTCTTAAATTAAACATTGTCAATCACCGATTTGGACTAACTACAATAATAATTGTGATTTTGAACTTAAAATTTTCAAACTGATCTTAAATAGTGCATCAGTCATCCTTGGCAACATTCTTTGTGGCAAAGAATCCGGAATGGATCAAGATTCTCATCGAGCGTTGGATGGAGGAGTTTTTTGATGGGTGAACTGGTAGTGAAGCAATGAGTTGTGAGAGTGGCATGGGTTGGCCATAATTGTGAATGGCATCAGGTATTCCTAACTCATCAGCACATTTAAGAGACATTGAGTTTATGAAATTGAATATGTGATTCCATATGTAGCTTTGAGCTTTTAGCAATTTGGCTACCTGGATTTCACTTTGGAATTCCATTTGTAATTGTGGTATGGAATGGAACCCCATACTGCTTTGATATTTATAAGGCAATGGTTTGAACTATTGTAGTTTATTTCTTTCTTTTTCCCTTAAATAAGTCACGTGTAAAATACTATAATATTATATGGTGGGCAAGTCACCCAAATAATTGTATTGGAAGGCAAAACATCAAATTAAACTAGTTGTTCCAAAATGATTAAATTGCATCAAAGCTCGTGTTTTTATGGAATTCGTGACACCCCTATGGATTCTTCTTGTTGAATTGTTCTTGTGGAATCCGCGGCAGGCTGCCACGAATTTCGCTTAAGGGAAAGCTTGCCATGAATTCCGTTGTATGTAAGGTTTAGGGTTTAACTTAGAAAAAAATTTGGTTACTAGCCAAGTTAGAAAAAATTTTTGGTTGTTTTTGTTACCAAGACTTTATGAAATGAGATGATATAGAAGAGAAAAAACAATGGCATAAGTGGAATAAATTAAATTTCAAAGGATTTTATACAGAATCCATTACACAAACGACACAAACAGAATGAACCCTAATCCTACGCAAAAAAAAATAAAAAAACACAAATAGACCCATGATAAACCTAAACACTATCACCAGCAGTGGAACCTCTCTGATCACAATTCTTCCTAGCGTGTCCAACCTGCCTACACAGTCCGCAACGCCTAGGCCGGATCGACATCATGCATGTTCGTCCTGATCCAAGTTGTCTGTGGCCTTCCCACCCTTGCTCTCCTTATGCGGGGATCTGGAATGATGGTGGGGCCTCCATATGGGGGCCAATATCCCTCCGGAATGGGTGGTGAAAAGGGGAGCCTATAAACTTTGAAAACCTCTAACATGCGATACATGTCATGTACGTAGGAGCCCCAATTCACTCGAGATTGAGCACAACAAGCAACAATGTGCATACACGTATAATGCAACGCCTGAAAATGTCCACAATCACATGTCATGTTGCGGAGTGAGACATGATAGGTGCCAAGTGAAAAGCCTCTTGTAGGGCTCGTCTGTGTGGCCTCAAACTCAGAGTTGTGATGATCAAACAATGTCACGGCAAAGCACCTAGAATCCCTCATGTTCATCTCCTTGGCTCCTAGTATTGTCTGACTGAATTGGTACCCTGCACCAAGTTGTGCCTCTGCATCCCGTCTTCTCCTAACCCAAAGTTCAGCAAGTCGGAGGTACGTGGACTTCACCAACGCCGTCACGGGGAGATTCCGAGTACCCTTCAGAACAGAGTTAATGAACTCAAAAATGTTGTTCGTCATGTGACCAAACCTCCGACCACTATCCATGTACTGAGTCCAATGCTCCTTCTCCATCTTACTTGTCCACACAGTCATAGCCCTATCCTCAGCCTCCAACAAACCATCCCAATAATCAAAATCAACTTCGTTCTTCGCATAAGCAGCATTCATAAGGAGCTTCTTAGCCTCCACAGACTTGAACTTCAAGGAAAAGTTCGCAGCAACATACCTTGTACAGAAAGCACGATGGGCAGAAGGGGGAGCCACCCACAAACAGGATCCTCCAAAGCAGCCTTGATGCCATTGTGCCTATAACTCAAAACAAATATCCTCGGCTGCGGAGTCGCATGGGCCCTCAGATGAGTCAGAAAAAACTTCCATGACTATGTGTTTTCTCCCTCGACTAGTGCAAATGCGACTGGGAGGATGTTCGAGTTCTCATCCTGTGCTATTGCCAATAAGATGGGTCCCATCAATGCTGATCAGAGGCTTGCAATGCTTGAATGCTTCCACACATGGAGCGAATGTCCAGAAAATATGGTGAAAATACTTGATGGACTCATCCACATCGCCCCCCACCCTGACAGGACAAGTCTTCAAAATCGGCACACTACCCGGCATGGTAAGCTGAATCCCAAGAACCCAACGAGGTATCTCTGCATATGACTCCTCCCACTCCCCATATATGAGTGCAACAACTTTCTATTTCGCCTTCCATGTCTTCCTGTAACTCGGAAGGAAGCCGTGACTAGATTGAGTGGTAGTTCGGAGCAACTTGATAGATACGGAAGCATCAACCCTAACCATCGGAAATATGAAGTCGCAGATGACATGGTAATTAAGCTGCCTATGATCACTGGAAATGTGTGTTACCAAACACGTGTGCGGTCCATTGTACTTCTACACTTCCCACAAACCCTTCCGCTTCCGGAGCGTCAACCGGATGAGCCAATTACACCCCTGTCCGAATAGCTTGCACCTTCCGTGGTACTTAGCATGATCTAACTCCATCACCCTGTACTCCACTCCACGTCGGATGTTGTAGTTCTTCATGGCAAGGACAGCAACATCCTTGTTCACGAATATCTGTCCAACCACGAATTCAGCTTGATTACTTGATCCCTGAGAGCCTTGCCTGCCGCTGTTTGATTCGCCATCTACCCGGCCCGGACCAGAAAGTGCATCCAAGTTCAGGGTCGATAAGTGAGGAGGGTATTGTTGTGTGCCTGAACTAGATGCACCTCCTTGCTGGGTCGGAACCAGGCCGCTCTCATCGTCACTGTCCCCCTCTATGAACTATGGCTCATCGCCAGAGTCATTGGCTCCTAATGCCTCCTCTTCCACAAGAGGCTCTGGATCTCTCTCCACAACCGGAATGGACACTAGATGCGGTGCTGCTGTAATTGCGACTGCTAACTCCTTGAAAGATCTGGTATCTCCTGAGTCACCAACATAATCAGCTGCTTCTGCCTGCAGATCGAAACCGAACCTTGGGGACGCAACCTGATGCGCCTCTGTATCGTGCTGGATCGCAGGGTGAGACAGCCCTGAAACATTGGCGGAATGTGGATTTCGAGCGGAACCACCAGAACTCGCAAGTGGATCAAGCATCTCCACAAACAGCACTGTGGTCCGCACCTCTGGGAAGTGCTTTCTACAGTGAAACAAAACTTGCAGAACCTTATCAGCTTCTATTGCGAAACAGCCATACTTCACCCCCTGAGCCACAACAGAAATCGAAATGTGATAATATATCATACCCAAACGCTTCCTTCCATCACGATAGATTCTACGTTGTATGCTGCATTGCAGATCCACCAAACGAGTTCTCGTCGTGATGAACACGTTGGTTGGATTTTTTTCGTGAACTTCACTCCCTCTCTTGATCTATGTTTAATCTCTCCGTCGTTGTGGACTAAAGCAAGAAAACTATCTTCCTCAATCATCTCACACCCTTTTTTACACTACTCAACAACATCATGCTGAATGCTTGAAACCCTTTATATACTTGTGTCTCGGCCAAACAGAATCCGTGCCACCTTGCCGCAGATTCTACGTTCTTTGAAAACATCAAGCAGAATCCGTGGCACCCTGCTACCGATTCTAGAAAACCAAAGAGGGAGCCACGGATTCCATAAAAATACCAGAATAGTGCAATTTGATCATTAGTTTAGGAATGATGTATATTGATAATTTTGGAGTGAAATGTGTTTATATAGGTAACTTGCCCTTATATGGTTTAAGGTATTCAGGGATCCAACCACTGAGTTAATCAATGAATTGTTTATTAGGAATTAAAATTTGAGTTTGATTTTCAAAAGACTAATATATTCACAAAAGTTTATTAAAAGGGATTGAAATGTTCTTTTAGCGTTAAATTTAAAAAACTAAAATACCGTTTTATGATTAATGAAAAATTTGTTATTGTATTAGAAAAAATAAATTTTAATTTTATATTGAAGAGACTAAAATACTCATAGTAAATTTTGAAAAGATTACAATTCCCCCTTTAGAGATAGGTTGTTTAGTTTATTAAAATTAAAACTTTAACATTTAAAAGGACCAAAACATTCCTATAATTAATTTTTAAAATGACCAAATATCCTTTTAAAGGTTAATTTTAAACAAACTAAAATAAACTTATAGGGTTCATTCATTAATATTGTTTGATTTTAAGAGAAATTAGACATTTGAATTTGATTTAAAAAGACGAAAACATTATTGTAATTATTTTTTGAAGTACTAAAATAAAAAAATAAAAAAAGACAAGGAGGCACAAGCAAAAACAAGGTAGGAAAACACGACTTCAGTTATTTGGGATAATTTAACATATTTAACTAAAATATAATTTAATATTTTTAAATTGATAATTTCATATGAATTTAATCGGATATGAATTTCTATCTGAAAATAAATTTGATTTTCTGCGGTACTTTCACGAGCCAAAACCAAAAGCCAATCCACCGAAATTTGTCAACCATACTTCTATCTCCTAACCACCTAAAAGGCTAAAACCATCGTAGACCATCGTTAACCAAGCACATTTTGGAAGAGTAAACATAAAAATTAAAATTAAAATTAAAATAAAATAAATAATACTATTTGAACAAGTGGTTTTCGCTAATCAAGTGATTTATTTATATGCTAAATAGAATATTATTTCGGTGTCAAAGAGTATAAAAAATTGAACATAAATATAATTCTATTTGACATCAAAATAGTCTTTTATTTAATATAAAAATAAATAACTTGATTGTACTTATTGACCAAAATCACTTATTGACATAGAATTATTGAAATAAAAATAAAAATATAAATTGATGAAACAAAAGCTCCATATAAAGGTAGTCGCGTAGAGTTTACAGAACCAGAGATTGTGTGTAGTGTGTACATCTGATAGTAAATGCCCCACCAAATATTATTCAGTCTCGCTATTCTTACACTCTTTTATTAAACACTAAATTGACACCCTTTTAAAAATACGATAATTATCTTGCTTGTTAACTGCATTTGTTGTATTTTGAATACTAAAATATATAATAATTAATAATAACAGTATTTTTATACGGGTGTAAAGGTGGTGTTTGTTAAAAGGATGTGTAGATAGCATTATTCAATATTATTTTATGGAAATGTTACCGGCCATTAAAAGTGAAGATTTTTTGTTATTGTGCAAAGTAAATATTATTTATTCTAATAAAAAAATTTTCAAAATAAATTATATATATTTTTTTGTCAAAAATAATTTTTTTAAATTAAATATTAAAATTTTATTTATTTTTTAAAAAATAATTAATAATTAATTAAACAGACCAATCTGTTTATCCGTCAAGCTGGTCATAAATAAGCCAAATTAAAAAATTTTATCCCATACCCATTTAATCTGCGGACTAAACGGGTCAGGCCTAAATGAGCCAGGCCCGCCCGTTTGACAGTAAACCTTTACTGTCGTAACAATTTTCACACTGAACCCGTTCTTAAAAAAAAAAAAAAAAAAAATTCTCACCTTTAACGTTTATCAACAAGTTTCACACGGATACAAACAGAATTAGGTGAAACTGGAGTCTCTCGTTGGAGAGGAATTCTCTCGATTAGGAGAGTTCATGAGAACTTTGGTTCTACCACTTTCACCTTCTAATTCACCTTCTACATTCATCTTATTCACCACATCTTAACCCAAATTTCCTTTTTACTTTTCCACCTCACATACAGCTTTCCCTAGGTATACACGATAGCACTATCGTGTCCAACTCTCATCTACTTAAGATAACTATATATTGCACTTAACCACTGTGACTGTATTCTAGAATTACACAAAATTCACTAAGAAGAACACTAAAATCCTCACTATCAATTAGTTTCTATACAACATGAATGAACCGGAATCTCATCCAATAGAGGGACAGACTATCATCATCAACTCTGAGAATGAAGCAGGTTTCCAGGAAGATCATCTCAAAATTGTAGGTAAAATCCTGACTGACAAAGAAATCAATTTCAGAACAACTAAGGCTGCTCTTCTAGGTATTTGGGGACACCCTGAAGGAGTTGCTATCAATGAAGTCGGCCGCAATACAGTCCTTATCAGCCTCAGAAACAAGCTAAAAGGTCTACAAATCCTGCAAGCGGGACCATGGAGTGTTAGAGGAAACATTATCAATTTGCAGAAATGGGCTGGAGATGAACCAATTTATGATATGAAACATGATTACCTGTCCGTGTGGATTCAAATGCATGGAGTCCCTCATTGTTGAATGACTGTCAGTACAACAAAGAAGATTGGACATAAACTTGGAGTATTACTGGAAGCTGAAAACCCTTGGAAGGATCGGGTTCTACAACGGCCTTTTCTCAGGGCTTTAATTGCCCTCAAAATCACTAAACCATTGCCTACAGGATGCTGGATTGCTACTGCAAACAGACCAAAGGCTTGGATTGATTTCAAATTTGAGCGTATCAATAACAGTTATTGTTTAAACTTTGGCATAATTGGGCATGGAAAGAAGGATTGCCAAAAACCAATGGCGAAAGCTGCTTGGGACCCTCAATTACCTCGATACCGGCCAGGCCTTGGAGTCCCTCGTGCTCCAAGGATCATTGTGACTGAAGCCAGAAGCACCGAGGAGGAACAGTTTCAGAAATGGGAGGCTGTCAAGATGGATTCTGCACAACACCAAACTCAATAGCAGCGCCAAGTGAACAAGTCGGTGGACTCTGGTGATCCTTCATATCAGCAGAAGACAGCTGACACTAAACAAGAGGATAGTCTAGGCGGTGACAAGATTAGAATAGAGTTTGAAAGTCAAGGATCTGGCACACACATGGAGAATTCACTTAGTTCAACACAGGACAGGTGGCGAAAATTAGAGAAAAAATATCTGCAAAAGCTAAATCAACAATTTGCACATGACAAAATAACAAATCAAATTCAAGCTGATGCAATAGCACCCCAGAAGGAGAACCGGGCCACGCAATCAACTAATTCTGACTCAATAAATCAATTTAATACTGGGCCCATGTGTATGAACGAAGACCGTCAAGATGAGCAATTACCACAGCAACATAGTCTAACAATTATGAATGAGAAGGAGCCTGAGTCTAAACATATTCATACAATTCAAGACATCTTACAGCAGAAGTATGGCAACACAAGTAACATCACTCCCACATCTCAGGATTATATTACTTGTTGTCAGTATGATGCAAGTAATATTAACACAACACAGCAAGGAGAACACAAGGAAGAAATCAAAGGAAACAACAAGAGGAAACCTGAATTCAAAAGTTCGGATCAGGTCGCAATGCAACAGACTCATGAAGGAGCCATTTATTATGTTCAATTACCTGAAGATGATGCAACCATGGAACGTGAGGATCAGCTCAAAACCAGGAAGGATGAGACAGAAGTTTGGGAAAATGAATTGGCCAGCAGCATGCATCGCAGTCTAAACTTGAAAAGGGGCAGGGAAATTACAGATAAGTTCACAATTGAAGATTTTAATCAAAACCAAGAACAGTCGCTGGAAATCAAGAAGAGGAAAACTAACTTCATGATAACCATGGCTGAGGAGGCGGGCCTAATCAAGCCCCACCCACAGCCATGAATATCATAAGTTGGAACTGCCGCGGGATGGCAGCACCCGCGACAGTAAAGGAGCTTATAAGCTTCTGTAGGAAAGTTAAGCCGCACCTTTTGTATCTAATAGAAACTAGGGCTACTTCTACTAGCTGTGAAAAAATAAGGAGAAGACTAAGGTTTGACCATATGTTTTATGTGGAACCAAGAGGCCTTTCAGGGGGTCTTTGTATCTTTTGGAAACATAATATAAATATTAGCATCTACACTTGGACTCAAAATTATATTAAAACAAAAATAACCAATCCAGATAGAAATAACTGGAATGCTTATTTCGTTTACGGCCACCCTAATCCTCGAGCCAGGAAAATGATGTGGAGAGAGCTTTCTACATCTGTGCATACACAAAATGATCCCACCTTATACATAGGAGATTTCAATGACATCATAACACAAGAAGAAAAGGATGGTGCAGTCCCACAATCAGATCTTAACATTTAGAGAATTTAAAGAAGCTAATGCATTAATAGATCTTGATCTAAAGGGGGCAAAATTTACTTGGTTTGGGAATCCTAGAAATGGATTTATCACAAGAGAGCGCATTGATAGAGCTATGGCAAACTGGGAATGGAGGAGATTGTTTCAACATGCAAGACTGGTTGCTCTTCCAGCAGTAAGTTCTGACCACTCCCCTTTAATGTTAAATCTAAAGCCAAGAGAAAAAAGAGAAAGCCAGTTCAAGTTTGAAAGCTATTGGGAGGAACATGAGGAATGCAACAATATTATAAGGCAGAGCTGGAATAGGATTCCTGATCGTGCTGACAACGAATGGAGCACAATGTTCTCAAAAATCAAAGCATGCAAAACAGAACTAACTAAATGGAGCAAATCAACATTTAAAAGAGCAGATAGGGAAATAGAAAAGCTAAAGGAGGAACTCCGAAGATTACAACAAGAAGAAAATGTGGAAGGCAGATATGAAGATATTCAACGACTAAAATTAGAAATTACCAGGCTGTGGAGATAGGAAGAACAATATTGGGGCCAGCGATCTAGAGTAAAGTGGCTGCAGATGGGGGACAAAAATACTGCTTTCTTTCATGCCGCTACAATACAACGGAGAGACAAAAATAATATTTCAAAATTGAAAGACAAAAATGGAAATTGGGTAGAGGGCCAGAATGAAATAATGAAATTGGCTGAAAATCATTTTCAAGAATTATTCACAGCAACAGGGAATCTTCATATGGAAAGCTGCATCCAAGAAATTCCAGTAAGGGTTACAGCAGAAATGAACCAATTTCTCATGACCGAAGTAACAGAGCAAGAAGTGAAGGAGGTTGTTTTCTCAATGGGGCCTTTGAAAGCACCTGGTCCAGATGGCTTGAACGACTTATTTTATCAAAATCATTGGATGGACATCAAAAAAGAGGTATGTAATGTAGTTAAATGCTTCTTTAGGGATGGTAAACTGCCTGAATATGTTGGTGAAACAACCATAGTCTTAGTCCCTAAAGTTAGAAATCCTGAAAATTTGAATCAACTAAGACCCATCAGTTGCTGTAACTTCTTATATAAAATCATCTCTAGAATCCTAGTTCTTAGATTAAGGCATATTATGGATAATATAATATCACCAATACAAAGTGCTTTTATAGGAGGAAGGTTAATTCAAGACAATATAATAATTGTACAAGAAATGTTTCATACTCTAAATAGAAAAGGAAACTATGCATCTAATAATCTAGCTATAAAAATTGATATGAACAAGGTATATGATAGGTTAGAATGGAATTTCTTAGAGACTATTTTGGGTGCCTTTGGGTTTAATCAGACTTGGTGTAAATTAATAATGGAGTGTGTTAGGCAAGTGATATATAGGTTAAAAATTAATGGTAACATATCTAGAGTCATTAGGCCTCAAAGGGGTCTTCGTCAAGGAGATCCTCTTTCACCTTACCTTTTCATTTTAGCGGCTGAAGTCTTTACAATTTTAATGAGAAAAGCTCAGCAGGATGGTAGAATTCCAGGGGTGCAAATAGCGCCTAATGCACCAATAATCACACACTTACTCTTTGCGGATGACTGTATAATCTTCTCCAAGGCTGATGAAGAGGATATATACCAAATGGTTAATGTGTTGAACCAGTACACGGAGGCATCAGGACAACGTATAAATTTACAAAAATCAGGTATAGTTTTCGGACAAGCAGTGCCGATTAGAGTTAGAGTAGAGATAGAAGAAATTTTAGGAATAGGTAGTTGGGATAATCCAGGTAAATATTTAGGGTTGGGATAATCCAGGTAAATATTTAGGGCTGCCAGCACAATGGGGGAGATCTAAAAATAAAACTCTTAAATGGATTGAAGAAAAGGTAATGGACAAAATTGAAGGATGGAAGGAAAAGCTTTTGAACCAAAGTGGCAAGGAGGTGTTAATAAAATCAGTAATTCAAGCCATACCAGCTTATGCAATGAATGTTATTTTGTTTCCAAAAGGCTTCTGTCAAAGGCTAAGTTCAAGAATTGCAAAGTTTTGGTGGGCCTCGAGTGGGAAGGATAATGGAATACATTGGCAAAGTTGGGGGAAAATCACCAAGAGCAAACAGGATGGGGGTTTGGGTTTTAAGGACTTTTACCTCCAAAATATAGCTTACTTAGCGAAACAAGCTTGGCGCATTATCAGTAATCCTAATGCCATATGGGTACAGGTTCTCAAGGCAAGGTATTTTCCCAATGGTGATTTTCGAAATGCTAAGTGTGGGCCTAGTAGTTCATGGATTTGGAAGAGTATTATTAATGGCAGGAATTTTCTTATGAAGTACGGAAGGTGGTGTATAGGAAATGGAGAAGCAATAAATATTTGGAAAGATAATTGGATTCAAGGATATAACTCTAACATACTACCCCAAAATAATGACATACAGCTGGTCAAAGATCTGTTAACTCAGAATGGACAATGGGATTTGAATAAGCTAAATCAATAATTTAGTAGAGATGTCAGCGAAGCAATACAAAGAACACCGACTAGCCGAACTCAAAATGAAGATAAGTTTACTTGGCCTCATACACAAAATGGTATCTATACAATAAGGACTGGCTATCAAATTGTGAAGGCTGAGGCAGAAAAACAGCAGAGTATATCTAGAGCAACAACTAGTAGCACGGGGAATGCATTATGGAAAATACTATGGAACCTATCTATTCCTCAAAAAATAAAGGGTTTTCTTTGGAGAGCTAATCATAACAGTGTCCCAGTAATGAATAACTTGTATAAAAAGAAAATTACTAACACATCCTTATGTCCTATCTGCATGCAGGAAGATGAAACAATTGAACACGCATTGCTGTTATGCAGTTGGACCCGGGCAGCTTGGTTTGGAAGTCAAACACAATGTTGCCCATCATACAATACAGTCACAACACTATCAGGATGGTTTACAAACATAACAGCAAGAATGCAACAGCAAATGGGTAGATATTACAAAGTATATATCAACAAAATAGCATATTTATTATGGGAGATATGGAAGGCAAGGAATCAAGCAATATTCCAAAAAGTTCAACCAAACCCGAGATCTGTTATTTTCAAGGCAAGACTTATACAGACACAGTTTAATTCCTATAACAAGTGGCAAGGCTCACATACAATTCAGAACAACAACAGAGTTAGCAATGAGGTTACCTGGCACGCTCCACCCCAAGGATGGATTAAATGTAATGTGGATGCGTGCTTTATGCATACATCAAGGTTAGGAACCATAGATCCGGCGAATAATAGACAAAGATGCTGCAGATGGATGCTATGGCAACAGAACACAGCCAAGCACTGCAATCGGGCACGAGCCACATCGAATTTCAGAGCAGGAACGAGAGGCTCACACTCCAATCGAACGACATCAGCATTCATGGAGCAACAACACCGAGCATCTTTGCTAATTCACGCCGGCGTCTTCTCGCAGTTGAAATTGTAGTCCTGCTAAGCTTCAACGGCAAAGACCTAACCAAAATCCATCAGAGTCATTGTCCCAAGATGAAGCATTGACTTCTTGTGTGGCTGCAACAACAATATTCATCAAGAAGCAAGGAACCTCGTTCTTGGAAAGCTTTGGGGAGCATAATTAGATCATTCTAAGTTAGGAATTGGGGCGGGGCGGGTGATGGGTTTGGGCTTAGGTTTTTTGGGTTATCATCCATGTCAAAAAAAAAAAAAAAAAAAACAAGTTTCACACGGTTTGGAAGCAAACTATAATATGTGCTATTTTATTAGTAACAATTTTCACACATTTTAACGTTTATCAACAAGTTTCACACATTTAACGTTCATCAACATCATATTTTATTTGAAGTGTTTGGGTGTATTATGGTGTATAGTAATTCAATGATTTTAAAAGTTGATTTTCGATTATAAAATTATTAAAATCTTCGATTAAGATATTATCATACGCCATGCTATCCTTGAAGCGTTTAAAAATTCAGCCAATATCAATCAATAATTTAAATTAGATGTTCTATTTCCTTGTGTTTTGAATGTTCTGTTTTCAAAAAATATCTATGAAGTTATATATATATTTGATTTTCCTAAATTTTTGATTGTGTGGTATAGTTGTATAGGGCATTCTACTTTTATCATTTTGGATTTTTTTTTTTTTAGGTTTAATTTATTGACTGATTTATTAGTTACCTATATTTTTTTCTTTTATAATGTTATGATTATACTATTCTATTGTATAATTAATTTTTAT
>JASCZI010031533.1:5259-16780 GCA_036250425.1 Stylosanthes scabra
CGATACACTAGAGTGAATGAGCGTAAAAACGACTGGGTAAGGTTCTTATTCCTCGACTCTATGACTTGTGATCTTTTATGCTGTATAAGTCAATTATCTTTTTCGAGCTTAAACGTTTTGTGGGGTTAGCATTTGCTGTAATACTCTTTGCATGTTCCTCTGCACAGTTTTTGATTTCCTTCTATTTTTCGTAGATTTATTTTCATCATAGCCTTAGTGTAGTTTTCCTCTATATCTGATTTATTTGGGCATGAGGACATGCCAATGTTTAAGTGTGGGGAGATTGATAAACCCCAATTCGATGGGTTATTTTATATTATAAATCGACTAATTATCGACCTCTCACCACTTAAATACAAACAAAATAGGCACGTTTGCGTTTAATCCTTCATTAGGGTTGTAAATGTAATTATCTGCTATTTTAGCCAATTCTTACCTTGTTTTAAACTGTTTCCTGTTCTGAACGATGCCTTGATGTGTGCGTTCAAGTGTTTCAGGTTTTAACAGGAAAAGTTCGAATGGAAAGTGGCTAAAAAGGGCGAAAGAAACGAGAACATAGCAAGCAAAGCCTAAAAGGCCATTTCTGGACCCTGTACGTACGCACCCAAGAGCCAGTGATACGCTCCTATAGCCTTGGGCGGCACGCCCAGACTTGAATTCGGAGCTAATGCGTACGCACCAGAAGCTCCAGTGCGTACGCACCAAGGGGTTTCAACATCTATAAATAGAGGAGCCTTCACCATTCCAAGGGGAGCCCAAACCACCATTCCTTTAGTTTAGTTTAGGGTTCCATTAGTTTTTGTCCATTTTCACTAGCCAAACATTTTACTATTTTTATTACTGTTTTGTATACTGTTACTCTGCTGACTTTAATTTCGAATTATTCAATTTTACTACTGTTATTCTGTCCGTTTACTTTCTGTTATTATGTCTTATCGTTATGCTGCCTGCTTAAATTCCGCAATTATGATTTCCGTTCTTAGCGAGTAGTGACCATAGTGACTCGGCTATGGGATGAAATGTGCGAATGATCTTAGCTATCGATCCCTAAGGGCAACGGATGGGAGGAACAGAGTTAATTTCGATGCTGTTAACGATACGCCCCTGCCAACAATATGGAGACCTTAAATGATACAGACTCAATTCGGTGCAAAGTGCACTACTGGTGAGTTCTTCCTAGTGACGCGGGATTTACTCGAGTTCTGTTGAGACCTAGGTCCCCCGCTGTTGTGTATGCCTTGAACATTCGGATAGAGGTTAACTCTGCAACCCTGTGGTGGTTAGTTTCCTTTAAGTGACAGTCCATCAAATCTCGGATCGGTAGTGTTCATAGGGACGCACAGTATTTCAACCCATGGCCGGGAACTCCTTAATCCACTGTTATTTTAATCTATTTTCTTGCGCTCTACTCTCAACAATAAACTGCAACCAACATCGATACTTTCTCAATTGAAAACAAACCTCTATTTCTGCTTCCTAGGGAGAACGACCCGAGTCCAGTACTCGATATTTTCAAACTTGGTTGCACCTCTATGACACTTTTAAACTAAATTTGGACCACAGCCCTGACAAGGTAGTGCGCAACATATACTACGGGGTTTTTTTGTGATGACCTAGCTAAGATAATTAAGAACGTGGCAACTTTCTCGGGTAAGCTTACACGCCCATCCTCAACCAGCCCTCTATAGATTTGAAGCAATTCACATAAATCCGTAAACATATTTGTGTTCATTCTCAGTTCCCAAACACAATTCCTATCACCCTCGCGAATAATACGTTCTAATGCATCATGCCTTATTCTACTATTCACTCTTCCCCCTAATGACAGCTTACCATTATTCTTTTTCCTAAAATACACAATCAACATAAGAACAAGATAGAACATCATATTAACGTGTCTCATTCTCTCATCAATTGGTAAAAGGCAACACATAGCTTAATCATTTCCGATCGATCCATTTTTTCCTAAAAAAGATTCACTTCAACTCAAATTAGAAACAAAAAGGAAATTAATTGTATTAAAAGTTTTAGGAAAATCATCTTTAGAAACAAAAATGAAATACTTTCAGCAGAAAAGTTTTAGGGAAATTGATTGTATTAAAATCCACATTGAAGAACTGAGCAGAAACAAAAAGGAAAGGTTGTAATTGACAGTTTGCCCAAAGAGTATCAAGTATTCTAACTATTGGTACAATTTGTTAGAATTATTTCCCTAAAGAGTGAATATAACTTTCAGCCAACGTGAAACTTGCATACCCAACAAGAGTTTTCGCTTGAAACCAGACTGAGTTATGGGTTTGAAAAACATCTAAAACAAATTACAGCAACATAATGTTTGTAAAAATTCAGCAACAGCAAAATCACATTAACACCATTGGAAATTACACAAAAATTGCTCAGATAAACAAATATAATTCAATGCCAGTACGAAATAACATAGCCACACCAACAGGATTCAACAAACGAACCAATAGGAAATGATTAGGAAGGAGATGAGAGAATATCTTATGAATTTTTCCAATTTCAACAAGAACAAATAAGAAAATACCGCATGAACAGGGATTATAAAGGAGGGACTTACCTCCGTCGAGCAAGTGCCCGTCAACAATCATCCTCTCCGGCGTTGAAAAAACCCCTTCAGACGACCTACTCCTGCTGCTGCTCTGGCTTACCCTCACGTTGCTGCTACTTGGGTGCTGCGTGAAATGAGTAGCAATCCTAATTTCAATTAAGAAGGGGTAAAGTTGGCATTTGATAAATTATATGAGGTATGTCTGGAAGGAAAAGTTATGAAAGTTTCAGTCCCAGTCCCAGTCCCTAGTCCCTACTATCTGGAGGTACTTGAAATACTAAAATTTTGGAGACTGAGACTGTAACTTTAGTTCCAGTCCCCCAGTCTCAGTACAGTCCCCTTTACCAAACGCTACCTTCATGTTTGGATTTTTGAAACTCTATAAATTTTTAGAGTTAAAATAACATTAAAATCTCATTTTAACCCTTAGATAATTATGAATTTCCTATCTTATCCTTCATTTATTTGAAATCCCTTTCTTTTCTTTCCTCGTATGTCTCCATCTTCTCTACTTCATCTTCCAACTTTTTCCAGCAACACCGTCCACCTCTACCATTTGCTACCACCATCGTACCTCCACCACCTAGGGTCATCATCTATCATTTCCATCATTAACCACCACATACCAAATTATTATCATTTCCCAAATATATAATGTTGTCAAGGACATTCACCATGTTTTGATTCTTCAATTAAAGGCCTATTTCAGCTCCATTTTCACACGTTTTGCAGTGTTCTCTGTCTATAATTAAAGAGCACTTCAACAACGAACGAATAAGACCTAACCTTCAAGAGACGTATTCGTGGCTTCTTTATACCTCAAAATCATAATGAACAACTCTAATAAGAGTTTTGATTTTACCCAATTTCTCAAGTTTCTCAATCGAATTTGGTGTTCTTTTAGTTTATTAGTTTCAGATGATTACAAGCACAAAACAGCCCTTATAATTTTGCATCAATTTAGCCAAGAAAAATTGGGATCTTCATTGGTACCTCCATCACAGCACCAACAAGAGTCCGAGAAGAAGAAAAATCATGTGAGAAAAAGGAGAGAGAAAAGTCATCCATGAAAGAAAGGGAGAAAAAAGCCTCAATTGGCTAGTGTTGTCTAGATAGAATAAAGATTATCTATCTAAAGTTGTTAATTACATTAGAGGGTAAAGTGGTACTTTAATCACCCTTAAATGAAAATTGATGGAACCCACAATTAACAAAAATTACAAAATTAATGGTGATTAAAGCATTAGTTTACGATTTTATCAATTTAACAACTTTATAGAATCTTTATTCATCTAGATAAATGATGGTTATGAAGACTTTCTCATATATATATGATTTAGTTTAATTGCTCTTGCAAATCATCAAGGATCTTATGACTGCAGATATTATCATTTACGTTATCTACAATAATTGTGTTTATAAAGGATTTTAAACATGATATTTTAGTTTTTTTAAATATTAAATTTAAATTTCTAATTTTAAATTCATATAAACAACACTAATAATAAAAAATTAATCTTTGAAAGAATATTTTAGAGTTTTAAATTAATCTTTAAAAAGAAATAATTTTATTCTTTAAACTTAAATATAATTTTTTACGTTTTAAAACAATTAAATAGCTCTAACTTTAAAAGGATATTTTTATTTATTTTAATTAACTAAAAATATTTTTTATCTTTTAAAAATTAAATTAAAATTTTAATCATAAATCAAAACTCAAAAAAGAAAAAAACTTTTTCTCTCTTATTAAATATAGAACACTTCTCTTTTGTTCACTTTATGGAGTACTAAAACTCCATATCAAACTTCTAATCTTATAGGAGTACTAAAACTCCAAACATCCAATAGCACTTAATGGCATGTCTATTTATTGGAAGCAATATTTTGTACATTTTGTTTTCAATTATTAACATTGAGAACTGATTACAAATTTATTTTCTCAATTATCCTTTTTCACTTTTTTCATATTCCAATATTACATCTTCGTTTTATCTCACTTTCCTTGTGACTTTTTTAGGTATTTCTATTCCATAATAGTATAATACTAATATCATTTTTATTTACTTCCACTCATTTTATACACCCATTTCCTTCATTTTCAATAATCAATATGAATTTTTTTCTTCTGCCATAATTTTACTTATTAAACGAAACACATATTATGATAGACATCAAAAGAAATATGTATAATTTTATTTGATTAATTTATGTGTATATATTGTTTGAGTATTTAAAATATTTTATTATAATTATTGATTATATAAAAAGAAAAAAAATTGAGAGACTATGACTATAAAAAAACTACTAGGTGGATTTATTAGGTTGAAATAAATCACTTAATTATTGAATATATATACTTACTGCCATGATTTGATCTTTGCTTATGATATGCATTTCGACTTACATGTTTACAGGTGGTGGAGTAATTTGGTAGGTGAGCTTAATAGATTGTATGTACAAAGGGTTTAGAATGTAATGGGATCATGCTTTAGGTGTCCAAATATATATTTCTAACATCAATAATTCTATTTACACACCAATTTCAGCCACTGTGTTTTATATGGTACATGTATACACACTCTCTCAACAATCCTTCAAAGCTTCACGCGCCAACACACGAAAATATAACAATCCATCTGTGTCAATAATCACGTACCAGTACTCTTCAATTTCTTCTCTCGTTTGTGTGCTTCTCTATCCTCTTTTCAATATTGTTCAGTGTCTTCTTTGGGCCGCTGCTGTTCATGATTCTTTCTCCCATACTTTTGATTCTTTATCCTTTTTTCAATATTGTTCAATGTCTTCTTTGGGCGGCGGCTGTTCATGATTCTTTTTCCCATACTTTTGATTCTCATCTCATCAAAATTGAATTTGCCAAATAAATAACTTATCAATGCATCAATTTTTTATTTATTTTCATTTTTTATAGGGTTTCTCGTTCCATGTTTTGATTCAAATTCAATTGTTGTAAGACCTCGATTATAGGTTTAAGTTAGATTGTGGTGAAAGGCTATAATGATGGGTAATTATGGTATAAAATGGTAATTAGAGTAAAAACCCGTATACCTAACGTTAAAGTTTGGCCCAAGGTGGACCAAACGGGGCAAAAGGGAAAGATTGCCCTTAAGCCCACTAATAGAAAACACTCAACTCTCACATTTCTCCCTCATAACACACAATACACAACACACACACACTCACTCTCCCACTCTCTTCAACCTCACACCCACACTCTACCTTCTCTCCTTCATTTCTTACTCACCGGAGCTCCGATCGCCGCTCCGTTTGCGGTCACACGAAGCTCTCATCATTCTCTACATAACCATACCCATTGTGTAGGTAAGAATTTGGGTTTCCTTTCCCCATTCCTCATTCTCATTTCTATGAAATTAGAGTTCCAAGAGTGACCCTCAAATTCTAATTTCTTGTGTTCTAGGAGCTTCCTAATTCAACTTATAGCAAGGTGTGATTGGTGCTAGTAGGTATCAAGGGAAGTTGACCAAATTGAGCTAGGAGCAAGATTGGGGAAGAATGCCGGTGTTAGAGCTTGAGAAAATAGGTTGTCTACGAGAGGTACTGTTTAGGATTCCTTAGGCTAACATATAATCTTGCATGTAAACGTGGATTAGTTGCCCAAATTCCTTGTTTATGTGAAATTGCTATGATAACATGGATTGTATGATTTGAGTATGCTAGTATGATGTATACATGTATGTTGATGGTAAATTATATATCTTATGAGGAACTATGATGTGGATGGGAGTTTGAGAAAATGGTTGAAATGGATTTGATAAAAAATGATTTATTGATGATTTTGGAAAATATGATATTTGGGTGAAAATTGTTTAATCTTGAACTCTAAAAGTGTGGTTTTGGAATGGTTACATTTTGGAAAATGAGTATTGAGTTGTGGGTTTTCAAATTGACTTGAAAAATTTCATTTTCTATAGAATCTAGTGCGTATGAATCGACTCACCCCAACGGGAGTCGACTCATACAACTTGAAATTTGTGAAAAACATGATTTTTGGCATGGTGAGTTGACTCGACTTACAGCCGAGTCGATTCACAAGTGTCCAGAGAGTAAAGAAATGATTTTGGGGGTAAACAAAACGACCGTCAAGCCTGACTCGACTCCCAGTTTAAAATTTTGTGAGTAGATTGCTCTAAGTGCAGAGAGTCAACTCTCACAAGGCTAGAGTCAATTCATTTTTGGACAGAGGCGAAACCCAAATTTCTAACCTTCAGGAAATCGACTCTGCTCATTTCCGAGTCGACTCTGACTCTTCAAAAACCAATGTAAGATTTCACAAGTGAGGAGAGTCGACTCGTTCTTGTGGAAGAGTCGATTCATTTTTTATCTGAAACGATTTTCAAACTTTTCAGAGTGGTGCGAGTCGACTTGTAGATCCCTTGAATCGATTCATAACTCTCCAAAGACGAAGTCTCTCTGCAATGGATTTAGAGAGTCGACTCCACCCATTCCAGAGTCGACTCTGGCCTTGTAAAAACTCTAAAGTTACGATTTCAAAGTTTTCAACTTGGCTTTCAAAGTATACTCTCATTCCCTATTCTCCACCCACACCCTCAAGGGGTTTTAATGATGAATGTATGAAGTTACGTGAGTCTATGAGAGCGTTTGGGAACTCTTGAAGTTGCCCTCTTTACTCCTAGGCAATAGCGGACTCTCGGGCGCAAGAGGCGCTTAAGGAACGCCAAGGTCGTCAATGAACGACTATATGATTAATTGAAACCCCCATAAAATTATTTCAAAAACATTGGGGCATGAAAGAACGTCCTTGGGGAAGTACGTTCCTGAGAGTGATTCGGGACTAGTACTAGATTGGTCGGGTTGGATAAGATAACTGACCAAGCAATGAGCTCATTGGCCATAGGGATAAACATTAATCATATGCATTTGTGTGATATTGTTTAGTGTGTGATTGTTTGATTTGTTTAATTGCTAATTGATATAATGGAATTGTATGCGTGCCTTGTATGTATTGCTTATGTTTGCCAAAACTTAGAGAATTAAGATGTGAGAATTAAGGATAAGAGATAACTTGAAGTTAGGAAACCCATGAAAGGAATGTAAAGATGATGTCATAAGAAGAATGAAATAAATGAATTCCCTAGATGAATAAAAAGAGTAAAAATGAGAAGAAAAGGTGAACCATAATGGATTAGCTTAGGATCTCCGATTAGTTCCTGCGTAATAAAAGAGGGTAAGATGATAAGTAAATGGATTAACAACCCCCTAGGACCTAAGACTAAGGTTAATGATGAGGAAGGAAGCAGGATGTGAGAAATAAGAAATTTAGGAAAAGGAAAGGATAGGATTATGAGAATCGATGTGAGGAATTAATGTGAAAACCTGAGTGACCGAGTAGGATCACCTTGCGATATCCTGCTAGCTTACCTTATGCACTCCCGGTGCTTTTACCGTACTGAGAATTCAGTGGTTTGGGATTCTCATCCGTGCTGTTTCTCATGTTTCTCAAATACAGGTTCAAGTTCTGGAAGACAAGCGAAGCAACGTATATGGTTTCTGATGTATAGAGGTTTTTCCCAAGTGTTAAGGTTGTAAGGGTCTTAGGTATGTTAGTCGGAGAATTAAGGAAAGTTTGTACATGTATGTATTATAAATAGTACGTTCAAGGTTTCGAAACTAAGCTTCGCAAATCCTATGTTAGAGTCATTTGAACCGTTTGAAGTTATGTATATGTATATACTTAAGTATTAAGAAACGTTTTTGTAAGTACAGGTTTATGACTCTAATTTATTGTATCAAACTCTTGATTATATATTATTCTTTCGGTTTTAAAAGGGTTAATAATTATGTATATAAGTGAAAGATAGTAAGTAATATCTTAATATCCGTAATTATGTTTCGGGAATGATTATTGAATATTAGGGTGTTACAATTGTCAGATTGTGTGATGGTGATTTGGAAAGAATGATGCTTATGATTGTGATCACAATCACTATCTATTAACATTTTATTGGGATCATACTCTTTTCTTATTATTATTTCATCGGTATCAAAAAAATTGGCATGTTACACATAATGTTACCGGTCCTTCTATTAATTCTTATGAGTAGTAATGTTATTTTTATCCATTATATTATATATGAACATCATCTAACTAGCTCCTATGTTTTCTGCACTATGGTTTCTTATGAAAAGTACTTTTTAATATTAGGGTACCTTACGTATTAATACCTTAGCTCGTTAATAGCGGAGGTTATTAAAATTGGGCAGGAAATTTTATGTGCCATGTACTATGGATGTTTGCTTTCTCTTTTATAGTCTAGAATGAGAATAATATATTATGGAGAACAAATAATTTGTTTTCTTTGCAATTTTTTAGATAAAATTGAATCATTGTATAATTTTTTTAGGAAGGCTTAAACTGATTGTAAGTGAAAATTGAGGTTGCGATAATAAGTATTTGATTAGTATAATTTAATAGTTTGATTGTCCGTATTTAAATCTTTGATTATTATACTTTACTATTTCGAAATATATATCGATAGAAGAAAACTAAAGAAAATAAAACCGAAATAAAAGTCTAACATGTGCTATAAACAAATTATAATTAAACAAAATTCAAATTTGCAATACAAATTTTGGCTATAATCAAACACATCTGAGGTATATAATCAAACTCGAAAGCAAATAAAAGTTCTATCTCTTGTTATAATCCTATTAGGGATAACTACTCTTTTAGTCACAAAGGTTTCGGGTCAAAATCAATTTAGTCACAATCTTTTTTTCATTGTCAAAATTATCCTTAAGGTTTCAATTTCTTTTAAAAATACCAAAATGACCATTTTACCCTTTCAATTTCAATTTTACCTAACCCTAACTCTAAATCCCCAAATTAACCCACGCCCACTCAATGCACAAGCTTTTAACTTTCAATCCAAAAATTTCTATTTTAATAAAACCCTTAAAATGTTAGAACAATAACAAAAGAATTTAAAACAAGATCCCATCATCAAACTCAATTACATGCTTCTACAATGGTTGTTTCCCATCTCCATCCAAACCCAGATTCAGCAAGGTAGCTTCATCACTGACACACCTTGCCTGCTGTCCTTGCCGATGCCCTTTGCTGGGCTCATGGAAGAGGTCAGCAAAGTCGGTACCCGACTGTGATAACATTAGGCGCATGTGCCACCTGACAAGCTTCACGTGGCGGAGGTTAGGCCAAGGGATGAGGAGGAGAAGGTGAAGGCTCACCTTGTTTGTTTATTCATCCATCTTGGAAGAAGGAACATAGAAAGTTAGAAGTTTCTGGAATACAAATGAAATACAAATTCAATTTATAATAGATAGCTTTATTAACTAAACACAACAAAACAAGCTTCTTCTTCTCCTTGTTTCTTGAGGTATGCTATGTAGCTTGATTCCAGTTTGGTGTGAAGGGTTCACTGTTGCCAATCTCTTTGCTACAAAAAGAAAGAAAAGAAAGAAATATACATTCTTTTATTCATTCAGATTTATGTGATGGTAGAGGAAGAGGTAGACTTACACCACCCATACCTATTTCATAGAAGAGCTCATTCACATTCTGACGGAGGAGAATTTTTTGCGTTTCTCCTTGCCTCTGTTCCATGTTCTTGTTTTGCTTCGTCTTCTAGTTTAACTTTTTCTTTTTAAATTTAGATCCTATTAAGTATTAAATTTCTTTTTTTTTAGAGGATTGTTATTGATTTGGATTTGATACTAATTTTAGCTTATGGATTTTTTGGTTATTTTCTGTTGATTGAATTGTTGGTGTTGATTGTTGTTGAAGAAGGGAGCATGATGCCTTGGTTGTTTTTCTTTTTTTTATAAATTAATGGGAGGGCAAAATTGTCTAAAATACTGATTTTAAAAGAAATTGAAACCTTAAGGATGATTTTGACAATGAAAAAAGGATTGTGACCAAATTGATTTTGAACCCAAACCTTTGTGACTAAAAATATAGTTATCCCATCATATTATAATCCAACAGGATTCAAATCGCAATACAAATTTCGGCTATAATGAAACATGTTCCATTTATATAATCAAACTCGAAAACAAATAAAAGTTCTAGCTCTTACTATAACCCTTTTATATATAATCAAACAAAATTTAACTATTAAAAGCTTTGTTAACTATTAAAAAAATCAAACAAAATCTAAATCATAATATAAATTTCAATTATAATCAAACATGCTCAAAGTATATAATCTAAATCAAAAACTCTTACTATAATTATATTATAATCAAACATGATTCCTTTCTTAATATAAAATTCTATTATAATCAAACACACTCAAAGTACATAATCAAAGTCAATATTGCAAATAAAAGTTCAAGCTAATAAGATATATTACGCTTATTCCACTGAACAGGGGTGTTCCTCCTGCTACTATTCTTTTCTCTTTCACCTTTTTCATATTCGTCTTTTGTGTTCCAACAATATAAAATCTCTACCGCACCCTAGGGTAATTCGATTTATGTAAATAATAATGGAAATAAAAGGGGAACTAATATATTAGTAATAATGGAAATCAAAGCGAATGAGTGATAAATCCCATTTCGATGGATTATTTCATATCATAAATTGACTAATTATTGACCTTTTGCCACTTAAATGCTAGCAGAATAGGCATGTTTACGTTTAATCGTTCCTTAGGGCTGTAAATGTAATTATCTGCTATTTTAGCCAAATTTTACTGTGTTTTAAATCGTTTCCCATTTTGCATGATGCCTTGATGTGTGCGTTCAAGTGTTTCAGGCTTTAACAGGCAAAGTTCGGAGCGAAAGTGGCTAAAGAGAGCGCGAGGAACGAGAAGATCACGAAGAAATGTTAGTCGGTATGCACAAGATACAAATACTCAAGAGGGGGGTGAATTGAGTATTAAGCAATAATGATAAATTTTCGCGCGGAAGCTAAATAACTTGAAAGATAAA
>JASCZI010031535.1:0-16748 GCA_036250425.1 Stylosanthes scabra
TATATATATATATATATATATATATATATATATATATATATATATATATATATATATATATATATATATATTATCTTAGGAAAAAAATAAATCTTATTATATCCTAAACAAAAAACTTCTTATATAATAATAAGTTATGTTATTTGCACATCAAAATTTAGTCACTAATATAAAATATATATTGAAATATAAAATATATATTAGAATAATTTAAACAATATATGTATACATATATAAATATTTAATAACTGATATAGTAGCTAAATTTTAGTATGCAAATAACATTTTTATATAATATGTGTCTATATGTGGATAAAGTTTTCATTATAATTTTGTGTCTCAACAAACAAACAGTGTAGACGTATCACTGTGTCTATGTCTTTAGTAGATATGAACACTAACCCAAAAAAGCCTAATGTATCTTACTAATAATACACATCTCGATATAGCATTTTTTTTTATAAACTTAGCAAGATATAGACATATAGTTCATCTCCAACGAAAAGATATTGGAATGTAATAAAAAAGTGTATTTCGATATCCCTGTGGAACGATTGATATGTGATTATTTTATCCCTATGAATCCAAGTCACAACTGGTTGGCTATGCAGATGTATGATATCTATCTGATGCTCACAAAAGTAGATCTCAAACATGATACTTGTTTACATTTGGTGACACAACTATTTTGTGGAGATCTACAAAGCAAACTATAGTCGCGACTTCTACTAATAAAGTTGAAATACTTGTAATACATGAAGCAAGTCGTGAGTGCTTTTGGCTCAGAAATTTAATGGGATACATTCAATCATTGTGTGGATTATCTTATAAGAAGATAGCTCCAACAACTTTATATGAAGATAATGTGGCGTGTATTGTTCAACCCAAAAGTGAATACATCAAATGTGGCAGAATAAAACATATTTCTCTCAAGTTCTTCTTCACACATGACTTTTAAAATCAAGTGACAATTGATGTTCAATAAATCTGTTCAAATGAAAATTTGACTAACTTATTTACAAAGTCACTTTCCACATCCTTTTTTGAAAAGATTGTATAAAAAATCGGAATAGGACTGTCGCAACGCCCCCGTACGAGATGGCGGGAACGAAAGAAATGTGGGACGAGATTGGGCTCCCATCGCTGATCTTATTTTTTAGAGGAATTATGATTTGAGGTTAGGAGTCGCCACTAATCAAATTTTTCTTAAAAATGGAATGACTGATTGGATGCAGAAACAAGTCTACAGTACCAGAGTTTAGGTTCGGGGTTGTTTACGAATAGGGAAGGTATTAACACCCTATATCATCCGTTCGTTGAACGGTTACCATTTAATTCATTATTATTCGTCCATTTAATTTTATTGGTCTTCTTTGAAAATATTTTTTTATTTTGATAATTAAATCTCGTCAACGCACTTAGCAAGACTTAACATAACAAATTTTATTATTTTTGAAAATGACATTTATTTTATATTTTTTGCTATAGAATCAAATTTAATCAACGCTCGTGATTAAACCTGATATGAAGATCTTACAAATATTAAAAAGAAGTAATTTAATTTCTTTTTTATATTTTGATAATTAACTATATAATTCTTGTCAACGCACTTGGGTTTAATTTTAAAACAATTCTTGAATGGCCTTTAGTATTTAATTACATATTACTTTAAATAAAAAAAGAGATATATTCTTCTCACAAAGAGATGGACTCAATAATAATTATAATCTTAGAAGTGGGAACAAAATCACATACCACTCAGCATATGTACTCTTGCATATTAATTAATTATTTCATGCACAAACACCGAATACAACGGCATACTTTCAAATTTATTTATTTATTCCTAGAGCTTAGTGTGAACATAGCATACACAAACATCCACAAAGCTCATACTTTTAGGTTTATTTTTTTATTATTTAAATCCTACATGCAACTGGAGTATATGCACAATTAAAGATGATACACGCATTATATAACTATATCAGTTTTATTAGAACTCTCTAGCTTTACAGAACACACACATACATCTAGTTACCTTGTGTTATACAAATTACATATAAACTAGAAAATGAAGATCTACCACTTCAACAGTTCTACAATAAGGAAGAACAAATGATTTACAAAGGGAAGCGAGTCGGGGGGTCGAGCGAGAATAGACAATGTAGGTCATTAAGTGGGAGTTTTCTTTAAGGCATTCCTTTCCCGTCCTGAGCAAGCCTCTTTTCATTCTAGTGGTCAGTCTGTAAGTTAAACAAAAGTCCATCTGATCAGCTAGTTGCAGAAGATAAGGTGACAAAGTAGTGAACTGATGCATATGTCAAAGATTTTGGTCATAAAGGTTTAACTGAAAAATCAATTTAGTCACAAACGTATTTTAGGCCAAAAATTAGTCACAAACGTATTAAAATGATCCGGATTGACATTTTTGCCCCTCTTCTCTTTTATATATCACCAATTTACTAGACCAACTTCTACTTCGTTGTTTCAAACTAGTCGGTTTATTAAAAACCGACCCAGGCCAATTTTTTATTATTATTATTATTATTCACAAAAAATTATCATTATCATTAATTCATTATCATCATTATCATTATTACCCAGTACCAACCATAATTTTCAATTCTCAAAAAAATAAAGAACAAGAAAGAGAGATGAAAGAGAGGAAGGGAGAAGCACCCACCGGTGCCGGGGCTTATCCCCGTCGGCGCCGTCGTGAAGAGAGTGAGGGACGGAATGAGAGAGATCGAGAGGGAGAGACAGATTTCATGGGAGAAGCCGTCGCATTCTACAGCATCCCGTTTCGTCGCCGCGGCCACCATTAAAAGGCATCGCCGTCGCCGCCGCCGCCGTTCAAAGGCGTCACTGTCGCCGTCCTACCGCATCCCACCTCCATCGAAGTCATCATCATCTCCGCCATGCATCCAGTAGCCATCGATCTTGCACGCGAGGGAGAAGACGCGACAGTGTGGTGGTGACCACGGTGTGTGGTGCTGCCTCCATCGCCTATACAAGCTTCTTCTACCGTCTGTCTTATGGTTTTCTATGGTTCCCCCTCATCCATCTTCCACCACTGCGTGTCTCCCTCTCTTCCTCTCCCTCTCTTCCTATGTGTTTGGTTCCCAGATTTGTTTCACTTTTTTCTTTTTCTTTTATAAATTAAAAAAATAATAATAATGGTTGAGTTGTTGATTTAATTGTTAATTATTGATTGTTGAATTGCTTGTAAAAATTAGGGGTTGAGATTCAGAATGTGTATTGAAACAAAGAAGTGTTATTGTTGTTGTTGTTTCTGGAATTATTACTGATTGTTGATTTGTGTCAATTGTTGTTGTTGTTGTTTCTGTGTCGCCTCCATTGTTGTTGTTGTTGTTTCTGGAATTATTATTGATTTTAGTATTGGGGTTGAGATTCAAAATTAGGGGTTGTTAATTATTGATTGTTGATTTGTGTCAATCTCATGAAGAAGGAACCGAAGAAACCATATCTTCCTCCATTGTTGTTGTTTCTGGAATTATTATTGGAGTACTTCTAATTTGAAGTAAGTGCAGTATAATAGGGGCAAAATCGTAAATCAATTCCTTTTGAAAAAAATTATAACGTTTGTAACTAATTTTTTGCCTAAAATACATTTGTGACTAAATTGATTTTTCAGTTAAACCTTTATGACCAAAATCATAGTTATCCTTAAAAAAAAAAATTGGAAGAGAAACAACAGATCTAGGCAAACAAATCAAGGTGACACTTATTTTTATTTATTTATTTATTTAAATTGAATTTGTTTATTTTAACAAACATCATGACCAAATGAAAAAAACAAATCCATGAACATTACAAAAGAAATGCAATTTGATTATGTGAGAAATACCTAATTTTGAATATTTTAATTCTTCTGTCTTCTGGTTGATATTTTTTTTTGGTGACTTCTTCTTCTTTTGGTTGGTATCCTTCTTTTTTTTCTCTCTTTTATAATAACTTTTTTTACTTTTTTTGGACTATTGTTTTTTTTTTTTGAACTGTCTCTCCTAATTTAGATTTTGTGATGATTTTTTTCTCACATACCTTTGTGATGCTTTTTTTTCTTTTCATTCACCTCTATTTTGAACCCCCTATTCTCTGTGTTGTTCTTCAAAATTTATAGAACAAAAAAGATTGGTTGAATCATTATCTTTCTGTATTTTATAACTCATGCCACTTCATTTTTGCTTTTGACAGAATTAGGTAGATGCACTACTGTCCGGAGGGGGTTCTTCATCACACCAATGCTTTATCTCCATTTCAATTTGGCCTTGCTTTTTATCTTCTTCATCATAATGTCTATAAGATGTTAGCAAATTGCTTAGTTGAGTATGACTCATCGCAAATTTGAGAGCTGGTCATTTTTTGTTGAAGTCTGTTTGAGTTTTGTTCTGGATCTTGAGTATTGGACTGCCATTGAGGATAGTAAAAAAAATATGTCATAAAGCATTTGACATTTGATAATTTTGTTGAAGCCCAGTAGAATTCTTTTGAACTTTGATTCTGGATCTTTTATGGTGTTGGGCTGAGCTCCTGAACAGTTTTTCTTCTTCTTTTTTTTTTGTAATATTGTAATAAATGTAAATTTTTTTTTATTTTTGTATTGAAAATATGTATAAAAATTATGGACAAATTTGGGTATCAAGGAGGACGATTCTGAGGTCTTAAATGATGTTACTAATAGGGAGAGACTGTAATTTTTTTCCCTTAATCATAATTTTATCCCACAAAATTTTTCCTGATAAGGTTTTTAACGAGGCAGTTCTCATCACAAATGATATTGTGATCTTTTTTCTTTAGTCAATTTTTTTTTATCCCACATGATTTTTCTTGACGAGATTTTTAATGAGATATATCTCTAAAGAACATCCAAGTGGAATGTTATAAGACAAGAGTAAGTAGATGTCCTACCACTTCTTAATGAAGCATGTGTCTCCACTAATAGTAGATGTAGTTGGTAATTAATATTTGTTGATACATAAATTTGTCCATATTATTATTATTATGGACAATTCTATAATGAAGAGGTGTTACCATGCATAGGGTGAAGAGTTGTACTACTTTTGTTTTAAAAATTAATGAAAATAAAATAAAATACTTTACATAATTGAAATATAACCATTCATCAAAGGAAATCTTCATCTCTTCATCATTGTCTTATTCACCATAGCTTGCACCTATTATTATTATTATTATTATTATTATTATTATTATTATTATTATTATTAATAAAAGCATAAAGATTTAAAAAAATTATACAAGCATTTCTTACATCAATATAAAAAAATCAAAATAATAAAAAATGAAAAAATAAAAAAATAAAATAAAATATTAGACTTAAAGTAGTACCTCTGCTAGAAGATTTTTCAACATACAAATATTGAATACTTCCATAAAGTGAGCTGTCATTGAAGAAATTTAAGACTGAATCATGTGCAGATAGCTCATTTTTTCATTGCAATTTGTGTTTTTTTTCCTTCGAAAGTTTGGGTACAACTAGACCCCGAAGGGTAGTTACAAAAGTCACACGAATACAACAACGAATGTCACATTTTGAGACGGGAAATAACAAGAGTACAAAAAACACGACATAAAACACACTAAACCACACCTAAAAGCATACAAGACACCAAAGCAAACAGAACAAAGCCTTTACCCGACCCGAACCGACTCAAGCTCCTACCGCAGCGCACCGTCTGGTTACCGCCTCCGCTTGGCATAGCCTTCCGTTGACACTCATCGCCTTCCTTTCGCTCAACTCTTCATGATAACAACTCAATCACCCACAAAACAACCCATTATCATTCCTCTGTTTCCTTCAAAACAGAACAGTGGTTTCACTATCAACACCCAAACACCATCGCCAAACTCCTCCACCAACAGCCGCCTCCCCGGTCTCACCACCTGTTTAGCCGCCCCAGCAACATCGACATCCACCTCCTCCAGATCTGGACACCAACACCCTCGAAACAGTTTCAGCCATTGACGAATGCAGAATGGTGGTCGATGCGAGCTCCGAAGCTTCGTCAAGTTGTCGCTTCCTCAACGCCGTTTCGTTGCTTCAAGCATCGGGCCAGGGTCCGATCTATGCTGAAACCAGAGCGCCAGAACCGGCCGTTGTATGCCACATCCACCGCCGTCCCTTCTTAGATCAAATCTCTTCACATCCACCTCATCCGAACGCACTGCGAATCTGACGCTTCTTCTTCCATCTGCCTCATCATCACCTCTTACACTCTCTTCCAACAACACTCCTCAAAGCACACCCGCCTCACCTTGATGACAGTCACCGTTGTCGTCCTCCAATAGCCAAAACTCCCTCCGGATATCGCCAAAGCCCGTAACTTGGTTCACAACACCAACAGCGGGCAAACACCTAAAAGTAAACCACCACTCGAAGATCTCCTCTCTCGAAATCGAACTAAACGCGTCTGTGTTTCCTTGGCTTCTTCCGTCGAGAGTGGATCCATCGTCGACGGTCACCAGTATCTCAGATCTGTGACCAGTGTTGCCTTGGCACCTCCCGTTGGGAGTGGATCCATCTGATGCTTACCGTCTTAGCACAGCCACCGGCATGACTGGCCGGATTTTATTCAACCATGGTGAACCAGAACGAAAGGAAAATAAGCCAGCAAACAAAGAAAGAAACGGGAAAGAAAAGCAAAGAAGAAAGGAGGGGCTATGGGGCCACCGCTGCCTTGCAGGGAGGAGATAGCGGCGGCGGCCCCCAAGGAAAAGGGGATCCTAAAAATCCTAGCAGATATATTAGATGTATTTTACACTATTTGTGTTGATTCAGCAAATCATCATCTATAAATACTACAACCATATCAATGTAGCAAAAGGTAGAGAATGATAGGTAAAAAAAGGAAGAAAAAAGTAATAAGAAAATTATAAATAGAAAGAAAATTTAGAAAAAAAAATCATCATAGTCGGTCAAAATTTCAAAAAAGATACATTAAAAATTTCATCATACGAAGGAAATATTTTTTCTGAAGCTTATTAAAGGCTTTCCAAGAAACCAGGAAAATTAAATATTTCAGGTATATGATCTTTTCACTACTTTGTATATTTTAAGTGTTCTTTTTCAAATTAAGAACATCCAACTTAATTAAAAATTAAAATTTGAGACCAAAATAATAATGAGCAGAGACTTATCTTAGTCATATTTATATTAAGTATGAGACAACAAGATGATTTTGTGAATTGTGTGTTCTTGATTTATTTTTGAAAAATATTTCTGCTGAGTTTAAGTTTGAGTTTTGAAGGAGAATGTTGGATTTTTTAGTGTTATATGCACTGAAGTGCAATATATATGCGTGTGTGTAAGTGTTTGTGCAACGTAACTATTAGAATTATTATTGTTATTATTTCTTTTTCTAACATCATCATTGTTTACCAACATCATTATTGTTTTGTTGATCAGACGGTTCAACTGGTTCAATTGAGAACTGATTATCAGGTTGATTCGATTTTTATAAAAATCGATATACAATAAATTTGTCCAAAAAAAAAATTGGTTAAACCGGACTTGAGGATAAAAATGCACTTAAATGCATCCTTTAAAGTTCGAACTTGAAGAGATACTTAGTACCCATCTACCGCACGAATACAAGGTCTTAGAGCTCATTAATGCTTTTTAAATATTTTATATTTTATTTAAATTAATACCACTAAAATATAAATTCTTTTATACCTCTAAATATACGAAGCATTTATCTCTAAATATCATATTTATTACCTCGTAATTTCTTGTTGAGATTCTTTAAATTTTATTTTCAACTCAATTCGATGATGGAAATTAGAAATAAATCAAAGTACCGATTAAATTATTTCTTTCTGATATTCTTAAGGTTTTGTTTTATGTTGAGTTTAATCATGAGCGTTGATTAAACGATGAGTTTAAGCATGAACGTTGATTCAACCATAATAATAATAATAATAACAATAATAATAATAATAATTTTTTAAAAGTAAATGGCTATATTAATATTCGTCGAATGCGTTGACGATATTTTTGTTATTAACAGAATAAGAAAGATAAATTTAAAATATAAAGAGGTCATTAAAATTAAAAATACAAATAATAATAGATCATATGATAATCATTCAAAGAACGGACGATATAGGATGCTAATAATACCTTCCATATTCGTAACCGACCCCGAACCTAAACTTTGGTATTGCAGACCTTTTTCATTTTTTCATCCAACATTGATTGGTGGCGACTCCAAATCTCATAATAATATAATCTCTCAATCGCGTACAGGTTGGGCCGTCTCATGCGGGAATGTTGGGACAATATTATATTGTCATTCACACAATGCCTTTTTCCCTATAAATTGAAGGCAACCAAGGCTTCAAGTCATAGAACAAGAACTATGGTTGCATAAGGCATACTTATATACATATAGTATAATTTGGTTCCTTGAGAAAATTAGTATGTAATATAATTGTAATTAAAAAAAAATTAGAGAGCCAACATATTATGACCAATAGGGAGCCAATATGAGTTACGGATGATAACTCATATAAATTTTGGATGATAACTTAATCATTAATATATGAGTTACGGATGATAATCCATACAAATTTTGGATGATAACTTAATTATCGGCTCCCTAATAGGCTCCCTAACGTTGGTTTTGTAACATTGTTCTTGTAATTAATGTGTTGACTAACATATTTGCTCGTTAATCTAAAGCTTTTTTACTTTCATAAAAGCTTTTACCTCTATTTTCTACTGGGGAATTATAATATACAGAGCTAATCTATATACAGATGAATAGATGAAACATTTTTTAGAATTTATGAAGTAGCTGACACTGGTGTGCCCCGCTTTTTGGTCAGATTAAATGGGTGGTGGGTTTCTATAATGATGTATCGGTTGAGCCGTGCTGGGCGGTGTTCCCTATCCCATGACTCGACTTATCACGGTGGGTCAAATTCCATTTATGGGTTGGGCTATAGGAACATGTTGAATCCAGGGAATACGTAGTTTAACTATAGAGGCATTTGTTTTGTAATGTGCTCATTTTGAACTTGAGCCCAAACAGACGGAAATGCTTATTTCTATTTTGTGTTGGAGGCTTGTTACAAGGACACGTACGGCTTATATCAAGTAATTAATATGGTAAGAGTTAAAAAAAATTAATATGGTAAGAAACCCATAATATTAATATGTAATAATTGGATTATGGAATTTCCCTTAAATTTATGTTCTAAATTTCGTCTTGCTATCCTTGTCGTTTGCTATAGTCATCTTATCCGCAATTTTTAATTATGGTTATGTTTATTTTAAAATTTTAACAATAACAAAAATATAGATAATTAACAAAAATTCAGCCAACAATTTAAATTGGATATTATATTTCTTTAGGTTTTAGATGTTCTACTTCTATTGTTGATTGCTTTAGATTTTGGATGTTTTATTTTAGAAAAATTATAAATATTTCACTGGCTTTTATTGAGGATGTTCTACAAATAGTAGTTACGAATATTTTATTATTTGTTATAGTCTAATTGTTGGTTAAAAAAATATTAACTACCTATACTTTTCTATAATTTATCCAAAAAAATGAAGTAAAGATTGTATATATTCCCCCATATTTGTATAATATTGAATATAGTGGTTTAAATATAAAGAAAGGAACAATGTCGGTATGTTCGCTTAAATATAATTACCAGTGACTTTGATGTTAGCTTATAAAAATGAGTTGGATTTGTAATTTGACATATATGAAATAAACTTTTAAACATGCTTCATGATGTATGTAGGTATAGAAATAGATTACATTAAATCAGGTTTGAGTTTAAACAGGTTATAGGTCCATTATTTGTTAAAAATTTTATTTTTTATTTAGTCTTACATGTTTTAAAAACTTAGCATGGCATGAAGCATGTTTAAAAGTTTATAAAAAATTAAGTTAAGAAAAAAATTTAATAAAAATAGTAAAGATTTTTAATTACAAAGAAATAAAATTTCAAATCATAGAAAAGACTTATATTATGATCTTTATAAATATATTTATTTAGTAATTATAGATATCAATGATTTTTTTATAGAGTGATTAAAAGATTAAAAAAATAAATATAATAAAACATTATATAACTTTTTTTAAAAATTTAATAAAATTATATTTTTTAAATATAAAAAATTATTATAATCTAATATATAAATAGCTCGGCGTATTAGATTTTATAAATTTTACAAATAGCTTAAGTCTGATCTTTCTAAATTAAAAAAATTTATAAAAATATGATTCTAACTTATTTATTAAATAAGTTTAGCATGCACAAAATTTTATTAGATCAAATCATAGATCCCTAGTAGACCGTCTTATTTGTTTCCGCTAGATGCATGAGAATTTCAAAAATAAAGTTACTGTTTTTTTCGGGCATAAAAAGTTACTATTATTTTAACTCATTATTACATCCGATGAGTTTAAATTTACACAAGAAAATATTATTCTTGGACACATATTTCTAATGGGTTATGCCCCAGTGATGCGTGTGCATCATTTATGATTTTAAGCCCTAATTTCATATGCTTTTAGTGGTAAATTAAGCTCAATACTCAAGTAAATATACTTAACTTATAATCATTTACTATCTTGAGTGTTTTGTTATATTTTACAGGAATTAACAGAAAAAAGAAGTTAAGAGCAAAAGAAACAGAGGAAGAAGAAGTAAACAGAGAAACAGAACTTGGAAAGCACTGAACCACGCCAAGGCCACGCCATGACTTGGGCCAGGCGTGATCTAGGCCTCAAAGCACGCCCAATCTGCGCCCTAACCACGCCCAGGCGTGGGCTTTCACCACTCACCACGCCTAGGCGTGGTGCACCAAGCCTAATCCACGCCAGAACCAAGTAACATCATGGTTAGGGTGTGAGCCCAGCATGGTGCTCAACCCAAAGAACGCCTGGACCATGCCTTAGCGTGGATCCAGCGTGATCTCTCCTCAGCTCAGCCCAAAGCCCAACTCTGCAAAATGGTTCGATCAGTGATGTAATTCTAGGTTTAGTAGTCATTATAAATAGGTTAGTTTAGGTTAATTGGAGGTGGTCAACAGTTGAGACACACACTCTGCCTCACTTTCATATTTTAGGTTTTGTTACAAATCTCAATTTCTCTCTTCTCTCTGTTACGTTCAGTCAGTAAGTTAGCATTAGGTTTATGATGAATTCTTCTTCTCTTTTCTCCTCTGCCGTGTCCATTATCATCATGAGTAACTAATTCTCCATCAAGCTCAGGAATGGGAGCTCTGTCCATTCCAAGCACAGAGTCTTAATGCAATTTCAAGTTTTCTTTACTGCAAACTTCTCAAATTAAAGTTCAATTCCTCATTCTTCAATCTCAAGAAGGTGTTCTAGCCGAGAGGTAATCATTGTTCTAGCTTTCAGTTGTTGTGTTTGAGAAAACTAATAATTGATTGTGATTAGGAATTGTTCTTCATGATTAATCAGTAAATTAGAGATAATAAATTAATTAATTGTGCAATTATTTATGTGAATTAGATTAGGGTTAATTAGATTAGAGATAATTAATTGATTCCTTTTTGTGATTCACATAATTGAACTAGATTTGTTCTTTACCTCTTCTCCTATTTGATTAATTAAGAGATTAATAATTAATTAGGAGTAGAGAAACTAAATCACTAAGAGATTAGGGTTTAGTTAATTAAGGTTCTTTGTGATTTGTTGATTGCTTGCATGTGAAGTAACTTGATTATTTGCATTAGGGTTTTGTTTGGGTGAATATCTCTTATTCATTGGCTTGCCCCTCATTATTATTTTCATTCTCTAAATTAATTGCTTGCTGCCCAATATTTGATTTTAGTGATTTTGTTAGGTTTTGATTGATTTTACATGATTTTTAGTATTAGATATGATTAGGATATTAGTAGATTTGATTAGATTTGATTTTGATTTGTTTTGATTTGATTAGGATTAGTTAGGATTAGATTTAGATTATTTGATCTTTCTTGATTTTTATTTGGTCTAATTAGATAATTAATTGATCATTATTGATTAGTCTATTTAATTTCCGTGGGAACGATACTCTTACTCATCTTTTATTACTTGATACTATCCGATGCACTTGCCGGTGGGAGTCTGGGAGTCCGTAAGGATTTCAGACATCACCTAGCCTCTTTGAACATAGACCCTCCCACGTTACCAAGGGCTATTGGCCTTGGCCTAGTAACTCTAATGGCCCGTCAGACCAAAAACCCAAAAAAACTTCCTCTAAGCCTTGTCGGCGCGGCTACACAGTAGTTAGCTCCAGCCATGTACCAAATGACATCACACACCATGTCACATGTACCCAACATGCAGAAATGTCACATCGGTACAGAACATCTTTATACAGATGCTCTATACCGTATAAGGCACCTTTTCTACTATATCATCATCATTTCACAACACAAATGTCACTTGATCATATTTTTTTAATAATAATTACCCAAGATAATGCGCTATAATTAAGAAAGAATAAATTTAGGTGTACACATATCTATGCATCCATCCATGTGTTTTTACACATAATATTCTCACGCACTAAGCATAGAAATAATGAAGTATAATACATAAATTTTGAGCATAAAAATAATGAAGTCTAATACAGAAAATTTGTGTCATAACAAAGAAAACAATGGTTATTTTTGTTGGGATTGAAGCATGTACATGTAGTGTTACTTATTAAGAAATTACTCTAAATATTAACAAGTTACATGTACCTAAATTTAGGGAAACTATTGTAGAGGTGATATTAATTATCTATAGATATTACTAATTTAATAAAATTGTCTTGTCCAAAATATAATTTTTGTCACTAATATTTATAAAAAATTTTAAAAATACTCTTAAATTTGATTTATTTTAATTTGGTCCTTCAAATTTTTAATTTGCATCAATTTCATCCTCATTACTAATTTTTTTATAATTAATATTTTTCTTTCCAATTATATCATTCTCTTATATCAAAATCATCATCATCAGCATTTTCATCAATATGTTTTCTCTCTCTTACTCTTCGATACTATCCAATGCACCACTTTGACTTTGGCCAACAGCATCACTTTTGGAATTTGTGAATCTCACAATTATACTACCCTCAATAAACTCATCAAAATATCATAACAAAATAAAAATAACATAAGAGCATAAAATAAAATAAAAAGCTGCTAAAAAAATATGATTAAACAAAAGAAGAAAAAAAAACTATGTGAGTTATTGAGCTCATTGTTCTAGGCTCTGGTTCCATTTTACATAATGCCACAAATGTTAGAATTGTTTTAATAGTGTTAGTATGTGAGGTTAAGAAAAAGACAGCTATTAAAATTTACAAACAACAAGTATCAACAAAAATAATCGAAGAAGTATAATCAAATAACCATATAAAAAATAAAAACATATAGACTGATAAATAAGCAAAAACATGAAAAATAATTACTGCAATTTTGAGAGAAAAACATGTTTGAATCTAATATTGTCTAAGAGTATTGCCATTGTATTCCGTCGCAGTGCCTCAAATACATGGTCGTTTTTGTCTCCTAACAGCAGATCTGAGAGAAGAAGGTGGCTTACACCTCGTTACCGTGAGAGGCAGAAGACGACAAATCTAAGAAAAGAAGAACTCCTGCAACACCCAAAACATACAATTGGTCATTGCAAATCTTTACTTGGATTAAAGATTCCATCAGGGACTTCCAAAGAAAGGGTATTAAACACCTTTTTAGTTGCATGTTCATACTTATTGTAAGTAATCTAAGACTTTTCTAGATGATATTAAACAATAAATTCATTGATTAAGAATTTCTAAATGCTTTGGTTGTTTGGTTGTTAGATTATATTGTTTCAGCGGTTGGAGTGTGGGTCACTCAATAGATACCATGGTCCAGAGCCACGATTTGCCCAATGGATAACATCCATGCTTGACATTAAGGCAGCATCAGTGTTGAAGAAGGTATACAAAATAAACTATGATTGTTGTTTATATTTTAAGTTGCTTGAAATTTTCTTATTGTTGTTTAACTTTGTTTCACTTTTTCTAATAGATAAGAAAAAACTATGATGATGATAACTATGATGATGAAAAAGGGAAAAAAGGAGCTGAGAAGAAAAAGGGGGAGAAGAAAATAGAAGAGGAGGATGTGACACCTCCAACAAGAAGGAAAACAACCGTGGAAAAGAAGAAAGTTGATGAGGGGGAGAAAGAAGAAAAAAAAGAAAAAGAAAGGTAATTGTAGTTGATAAGTTAGTATTCATCTCAATTAGTATATAAGCTAAGACAGTAATTGTTGACTTTTTAATTTTTTATGCTTAGTGAGTTTGAGAACCAGAATGAAGCAGATTATGATCAAGAAGAGAGGGTGCAAAATGACTCTCCATTGACTTCATCACAAGTCAAGAGAGAAGTGGAGGCAGATTGGCCAGCAGTGGAAGTTGATGAGGAGTTCCTTGACCTCCTTGGGAAAGTTGAAGAGGAAGCACGCAAACGTTGCACCTCACAACAGTAAGAAAACTATCTTTGAAATTTTAATGATAAAATAGCTTCTTCAAGATTAATTTCGATTTTGATAGTTTCGGATGATAAGCTTAGTTAGAATATGTGATAAGTGAATACTGTTTTGCATGATAACCTTATTCATTTTTATATTTCTGCTTTAAATTTGATTCTGCATGTGTTAGTTTGAATTTGTGAATTATAGATCGTTATCAATTCTGAATATGCTTTATTCTGTGAATATTGCCATTATATTTTGCCAATGTGTTTTAAATTTATTAATATTTAATTTTTTCTTTGAATCAGGAAGCCAGATGTTAGATCTGCTAAATACCATGACGGTCCATCATTTTCATTGGGACCAGATTTCAACATCCCAACCCCTAGTCCAGATGGACCAACTTCAAAGGATGCTGAGGTTCTTGATATCCCTCCTATTAGGGAGATATTGCCAGAGAATATAGTCCTCAATGTAGAAGAAGACCCATGCACCATTAGATTGAAACCCTTGACCTCAGAAGAAGAAAAGAAAATATATAATTTGGTAATGTATGGATCAAAGGGAAACAACCTTCAAGAAGAAAAAATTGCAATGTGGAGGGGAAATGTTAACTTCTTCTTGATAAGGGGCGAATTACAATTTTTAAGGCCGAAATGGTGGATTGATGATAAAGTAAGTTGAATTTATTACTATTTTTAAGACGATAAGCTTAGTTCTTAATTTTTTTTTTTTTGGTAATTGTCTTGTAGATAATCAGGTGGAGGTGCAAGGAGTACAATCACAGTTCCTTGAAAAGATTTTTGGAAGACTTTTATTGTGTGGAAGTTGGAATACTAGTAAAGAAACTCATCTGTTTTATTTTGTTTCAAATTAATTTCAATTACAATAATATGTTGTTCAATACATAAACTACTACTTGCTGATTGCTTTTTGCAGAATACAACTATTACTGATCACAACTTGGAAGAATATCATAAACATGGCACATATGTAGGAATGTGTCCAAATCTTGGTGCAAATGGCAAAAACTTTGACAGGGACAAGGCAAGCAATAGAAAATGGGTATGAGTTCAAGATTAATTTTGCTTTTGATAGTTTTGGATGATAAGCATAGTTAGAACGAGTGATAAGTACAACCTGTTTTGGATGATAAACATATTAATCTTTATATTTCTGTTTTGAATTTGATTATGCATGTGTTAATTTGATATTTTGAATTAAAGCTCGTTATCAATTCTGCATATGTTTTATTCTCTGAATAATGGCATGATGATGGACTCTTTAGAGCTTCTAATGTGAATTTATGATACTTTTTGTATACATGTAGTGGCTGCTTCCAGTATGCAACAGATTACACTGGTATCTGTATGCTTTCAACCTGGACAAGAAAGAATTGCTAGTCCTCGATTCTATACATGATCATGCATTCGATGATTTAAGAAGGTCATTGGATACATATGTGGTATGTTTAATTTCTTAGTTTATTTGTCTCTGTTTATCATGTTACTTTGGTTATTAAATGTTTTAATTTTTTTTAATTGGTTATTTAGGGGCGTGTAATTGAAAACATGCTAAAAATTGTGATCCCCACATTTGATCACAAAGGGGTTGGTTTCCCAACCCGATATGCCGAAGTTCCAAAGCAGCCAAACAATGATGATTGTGGCATATATGTGATCAAGTTCATGGAAGATTGGAAACTAGACTCCATACTAAATGAATATACTAATGTAAGTATACCTACTTAGAGTATTTAATAAATTTTTTGAAATAAGACTTTTCTACATGATAACCTGATTGATATAAACAATTCTTTTTATCCTATCATTTACAGCAAGAGTTAGCAAAAATTAGGAGAAGGTTGGTCTTGGAAATTGCCCTAAGCAACTTCAACACAAACCGAGGGACGTTCTTGAAAGAAGCTTACGCAATCCCCCAAAGGCAAAACAATCTAGACAGGGGCAAAAAGAAGGAAGTCAAGACACCTTTCACAGCTCCTAGTACCAAGGAGATAACAAGAAGAGCTGAAAAAAGAAAGTAGTAGTTGATAAACATTTTACATATGGCCTGCTGGTTTCGTAAATAATTAAACTTTGATTTACTATTCAACGGTTAATAACTAAACAAGGTTCTAGTTTGTGAATAATTTTTTCAAATTCATTTGACCAATTTTCCTCTAGCAAGGTCAAATTCATTTACAACAGATTGTTCTCTGAAACTT
>JASCZI010031537.1:0-12958 GCA_036250425.1 Stylosanthes scabra
ATATATATATATATATATATATATATATATATATATATATATATATATATATATATATATATATATATAAGTACAAGTACTTTAATACAATACAGCCAAATACATGACACTTACACATCCTATCCCCCTATACATACTGGATATCTAAAGGCGGGGGAGACCACTCTAGAAAACTACCTTAACGGACCCAGAACCATGAACTCCATGATCCGAGCTAGGTCTTAATCCGGGTACCTGTACCTGCCACTAAAATTGTAGGGGGTGAGAACAAAACTCCACGTTCTCACCTTTACAGAATACTATCAAAGCAGCAGCAAACTATGCAAATAAATAAATACAACTTTTAAAGTAATTTCCCCAGTTTAAAACCATTTCTTAAAACCATGCGACCTTTGTTAAAACTTCATTGGAAACCGGTTTTAGACACAAAATATTAGGACGGCACCCCGAACCCAAATTAGTCACGCACAAACATTCATTACAAGCCACTCCATCAGATAGATCACTTAAACACGTGCAGCACGCAAGCAGACAGTTCAAACACAACAAGCACACACGCAAGCAACACAATTAGCAAATAGCAAGTAGGCAATCAATACAAGTTTCACACCCAAGCAACGCAATCAAATGCAGACGATGCATGTCTATTCCTATAGGCTAAGATGAGCTCACCCGGTCGGTTATCATAGCCAAGCCCAACCGATCCGGAACAGCCGGAACTAGCACCGGATAACCATCGGTTGTACTTCCCCGAGGACCAATCATCCGTCCCCGATCATAAACGATCTTTCATCACATCAATCTCATAATCATAATCAATGGGGGTTTCTCATATATCATCATACTAAAACCTAAGATAAGCGAGATAGACAAGCTCTCTGACCCCCTCTCCCACTTATCGTTAACGAGATCCTGACCCCCTCTCTCGCTTACTACTCCCGATGGTCCACTGTTGCCGTAAGCCGAGTCATTAACCTTCCCGGCCCCTCCAGACCTAGGCTCACGGTATAAGTTTTGTAAAACATCAATCGTGGACTAGGAAGTGGAATTGTACCATATCTCTTCTTTCCAAAGTCATTGAAACATGTTTCTCAATTTATGTGGGAATCGAATCGATTCCGGGGTAACCTGAATCGACTCGATTCCTTTGACAAAGTCTTATAAAAACGTTTGAAAGAATCTCGAATCGATTCCTAGGACACCCGAGTCGATTCGCTCACTTAGAAAAAGCCCTTTGTTTTAAACCACAGATCCGAATCGACTCGCAAGGTGACCCGAATCGATTTAAGAATTCCAATTTTGTTTCTGTCAAAATCCGAATCGATTCCCCTCTCTCTCGAATCAACTCGATACACGTTGGAAAATCTTGGATTTACAAAAACACTATCCGAGTCGACTCGAGCCAAGGGCGAATCGGCTTGAAAATCACCTTTTTACTCCTTGTACAAAAACGAATCGATTCCGTCGAGAGCAGAGTCGACTCGCTGGGTAAAGGTTTCAAACATTCGAGTGCTTTAAGTCCAGCGAATCGATTCCAACCCCTAGTGAATCGATTCCCTATGATAGAAACCTACAAAAGTCAGTTTAAAATCACTATCTTTCCCTCAGCCAATTTCTAAACCATTTCAAAAATGTCTTTCCAAATCACTTGGTACAAATCATTTTATTATTCCTTATTTCAAACCCCTCACTCGGGTATCCATATCCATCTTATTCCACTTCCTATCCAACCGTTCATCATTTCAAAATTCAGCAGGGTACATAGCAAGCACAATCAGCAATCACAATCCATTAATAATACAAACCATTCCAACCAGCACAATTAGCCACATATTTCGGTCAAAAACCACTTCCATTTCAATTATTCTCTTTTCCTTTAAAACCAAGTTAAAAACCAATATTTCCCTCTTTCTCAAAACTGCCTCTTAAATCAGGATTTTAAAGCAAAATAGCAAATCAACAACCAGTCATGTAAGCAAATAGAGTCACACACACAACCAGCATTTATTTAGTCACATATCACACACTACTCATCAAGTATTCAAGCATTTAAACCCCTACCTCGTTATAAATACTCCAACCGTAAGCTTCAAAAACCGTTAGTCCCAGCGGCAGCAGCTCTACGCCTATCCCAACACGACCCTAAATTGGCAGGACTTCTAATAGCGCGTCAAGAACCTGTTTTGTGCACTAGCTACACTACAACAGGAACACGACAAGGCTAAATAAGCACCAAAACAAGCCAAAGGGAATAGGGACGACTAAATGGTGGTTTAGTAATTCTTACCACTTAGTAAAGAAGACCGGACCGTGACAGTTTCAGCAACGGCATTATCAACGACAATCAAACTGCAACTGTGGCACTCATTGATGATACAACACAAACGACAAGGGTTTAGGCACAGTACAGGATCGGGAAGACAATGGAACACGGATAACCAGAGACAAAAGGAAGGAAGCTTACCACGGCTTTAAAGAAATAGAGCAGCAGCTCCATTGGCTAACTTCAGCGACGGCAGTAACTCTCACTGACGTCTACAATGATTACAATCAACATGTAGTGAGAGTACACACTAGAAGACCAAAGGAACTCGAGTTAGGAGCAAGGAACGACCTTACAGATGGTGGATTTTGGCAACAACGACGGCTGTTCTGGTGACTCACGGTGGTAACGACACCATGCAGACTAAAAACCACCATCATCATGTCCTCTCTCTATCTTTGGTACACATACAGATTGCTTTCTCCCCTTTCTCCGGCGACGGTGACGACAACAGAGCCCAGCAACCACGGCGTTCATCTTCTTCGACGCTCTCTCTCTCTTTCGTTCTCTCACTTTTTTCCTCTCGGCGACGGCGGTGATAGTGGAGGTGGGTGCCGCTGGCGCCGCCTTCTCTCTACTTGCCTTCTTTCTTTGTTATTGTGAGTTAAGGTTTTGTGTTGTTGTGCGTGATTGTTGTTACTGTTCGAAGGGGGAGGAAAGAAACGTTGTGTGTTGTTATGTTTTGTTGTTGTTGGTGTGTTCGAGTGAGTGAGAGAGGTGGGGTATAGGGAGTGACGGCAGATGAGTGTAGTGGGAGTAAGTGTTAGATGAAATTAGGGTTAGTCTAGGTGAGTCTCAATTGGGTGAGTTCATAATAGTAGCTAGAGTTCTAATTTGGGGGAAAAGTGGGATTAGATAAAATTAGGGGGTGATAAACTAACTCTCTAAAATTTGGGATGTCACATGTTCTAATTTAATTCCTGTTTAACCCTAATTCCGAACAGCAAGTCTCACAAAATAATGGTAATAATTTTGAAATAAGTAGTTACCTGAATTGTTGGATGACTCCAATACAAGCATCTCTAAGATTTCAGTTCCTTCCATAACAGGTGGAGGGGATTTATCACCCTTTTTCCATTAAAAGACCTTGTGTTGTTTCTCCATGGATGATCCCCAGGTAAAAAGACACGATGGTCCATATAAACTGTCTTGCGACTATGTTTCAATTGTAGAGAAGAGGTATTCTTGTTACAACAAGGGCACGCTAGCTTTCATTTAGTACTCCACCCCGACAACATAGCATACGCGGGGAAGTCATTCTTCGACGCATCATAAGTTTCCACCCATGTCCCCCACAACAACATCAAGTATTCTATCAACGGCTGAAGATACACGTCAATATCTTTACCGGGTGATTGCAGACCAGGAATAATTAAAGAGAACATGCAATATTCAACACTCATGCACATGCACGGAGGTAAGTTGTAAACCATCAGCATCACAGGCCATGTGTGATACGCTTCGATCTTGGCAAGTGCACCGAATCGTACAAGTAATACCACGGTGAAGTGGGTATCGTTCCCACGAGGAATAAAGGACCAAGCAATACTATCTAACAATTATTCTAATCAGATCAAAATAAAACTTTGAGAGAATGATGGTGTGTTGCACGAAATTAGTGAGTAAAGAGTGCAGAAAATTACTTGTGATTAAATCAATGGAATGAGATATTAAGAGCTTCGGAGATGTTTTTCCCTTGAGGGCCAATGCATACATTCGAATACCAATTCTAGGTTTTCAATTATCAAGCACAAACAAATCTAGTTTAACCAAGCCCTAACCTCTTAGTAACTTAGTTTCTATCTACTTAATCAAAATCTAATCTCTTAGTCAATCAATCAAATAAATAGGTGAAGATCTAATTCAGATTCAAATCCTTATGAGTCTCAAAAGTGATCCTAGATTAGATTAAATGTCACTCTATCCAAACTAGTTCTAATCCAATTTTAACCCACAGAATTATAGTTGCATAACAATTAACTTGATTATCTCTAGTTAGACTTAATTGATTATGTGATTCAATTTCTAGCTAGCATAAATTAATAGATCTCTCAATCTAATTAATCTAGCCCTAGACAAGTTAAGAACACCTCTCAGTGATTCTAAACTATTGGGATGAAGAACAGAAAATTAAATCATGCATAGAAGATAACTGAAAATACCTCAATGAATTAATAAACGAATGTACATAGTTGACTACCTCATGCTGGGTGAACAGAGCTCCTCACCTTTAACAATGGAGTAGTTTAGCATTGCATAATAAAAACTAGATCTAAGAAATTAGTAAAGGTAACATGTCTAAACCTATGCTGAGTGAACAATCACTCTTTTATACCTATCCTAATCTAAATTTGAATTCAAATTAAAATCTAATCATATCCTAATCTAATCCTAATCTTATCTCCTAAAATTACAGGTCCTTTATCTTCTTCTCTTTTAACCTTCAATCAATTTTCTCTTAATATTCCAATTATGCCCTTGATTAGTGGATGGAATTGATATCTAACAACTTGGATTGGATTGGCCTTTGATTCAAAACTGGACGTTGCATCCTTGCTTCCCATGTTTAACGTCACTGCCCCACGTATAACGTGGGGTTGCTGCCTCAATTTGCCTCTTTGGACGCCACAACTCACGTTTGACGTGGAGAGCTCACGTATTACGTGTGCTCTCTATCAATTTTGGCTTCTTTGGGATTTAATTCCCACGTATGACGTGAGAGCCCCACGTATAACGTAGGCTCTCTGTCCAATTTGCCAATTTCTCTTCTAATTCCCACGTATGACGTGAGAGTGTTGCGTATTACATGTAGCCATTGTCCAATCTTGCCATTTCAGATTTAATTCCCACATATGACGTGGGCTCTCCATGTTATACGTGGAGCTCAACACTTAGCCAAATCTCTCTTTTCTTCTCTGCTTCGTTTTCCTTTCTTCAATCCTCTTTGTTTGTTCTTTAATCACCTAAAATCCTTTGTGAAACACTCTATAAACATAAACAAAACTCAAAAGAACATCAAATTTGTTTGATTGACAAATTGAGAGTGTAAATCACAAGAATAATCATATAATTAAAGAGGAATTGAAGCTAAAAACAACCTAAGATGCACACGCATCACAACACCAAACTTAATATTTTGCTTGTCCTCAAGCAAAGCAAGAATCAAAATATGTTTTAAGGTTCAATTTCTCTTGCTCTGCTGAGACTCTTTAGGATTCCCTCATGGTACTTCTCTTATACTTTGTTAATCTTTCGGAAAGATGAATTCCTCAAGTCCTCTCTCTTAAGGGTCATTATGCAACCTCTTCTTCATTTCATTTACTTCCTCTCCAATCAGTGTTTACCAGTTCATTGTTCTTTTTATGAGGGGTTTTTCTTTGACTTTAAATGCTCTGTTATAAGGCGGCTCTTTAGAGTGGGTGTTCAATCGACAATCCCAAACCAGCTGGCTCAAGTTATCAAGTGATAAAGCACTCCTCAGATTTACTTACCCAAGCCTCTTTCCTTGAACAATTGCACCACAAGCATATAAGATGGGAGAACTCTTTGAGTTTTTCTTTTCATTCCTTTTTCTTCCCAGTCATTGATGCTCAAAGCCTTAATTATTTATCTTTAAATAGATTCCCCTCTTTTTGTTCTTAATTTACTAATTGGAGTTTTCCTTTAACATCTATGAAGAAGTCACATAATAAGCTCTCTAGAGGATTTCTCAAAAGGAAATTCACTTCCTAATCAATCAATCAAAGCACAATTTGTAACCACAGAAGATCTCTTATTGAGTTTTCATACAAGCATTACATCTTTCAAAAGCATATAACACATTCAGCACTTGCTTTGCCTAATGATCACTCAAGAGATTACATGGTATTTATTCAATGGAAAAACAGACTCACACTTGACACCAACTAACGCAAACATATGACAACATGAAGACACAATGACACTAAAACATAAGAGACATAAGTAACTTAAGAGGACATGATATTTATTTTGAGAGGACAAAAAGAGAACAGAATTCCTCACCTTTTGTTAGCCCTCTCACTCTTTCTCTCCTGAACTAAACTTATCATTCGTTGGATGCACTTGAAGCTAGCTCCTCTGACTCTTCTTCTTCAGAATCTGGTACAACCTCTCTAGCTTTACCTTTATTTGCTTCCCTTGCTTGTTGTACTACTGCCTCTTGAAGGATTTGGTCATACCTCATCCTCTCTTGGTTCATCTCTTCTTCTTTTTGCCTATGAAGGGCCAAATTGGCAATTGTCACAGGAATACCTTGCATCTCCATCTCTCTGAATTGCCTTGCTGTGTTTTGATAAGGAAAGAGCATTTGTTCATTGGACATTTGATTAGAATAGCACAAGAAACTAAGTTGATCATTCATTCGATCCATTCTTGTGTTGATGGCCTCAAAACTCTTCCTACTTTCTTCTTGTTGGCTATCAAGCCTCCTATAGATTTGTGACATGGAGGCGTCAAAGTGAGTGTAGAAGTTGGAGGGAAACTCTTGTTGTTGGAATTGTGGTTGTGGTTGCACTTGTGGTGGTTTTTGTTGTTGAGGGGGAGCCTCTTGCCTTGCCTCTCTTGGATTTCTTGGTCTTGTCTCTCTTGTTCTTTGATGCAATAAATCGGCAAGTGCACCGAATCGTTCAAGTAATACCACGGTGAAGTGGGTATCGTTCCCACGAGGAATAAAGGACCAAGCAATACTATCCGTTAGTTATATTAAGCAGATCAAGAATAAAACTTGAGAGAATTGTGTAGTGAATTTCGAAAATAATAATAGTGAAAGAGTGCAGAAATATTACTTGAAGAAAAATCAGATGAATGGAATGTTAAGAGCTTCGGAGATGTTTTTCCCTTGAGGGCCAATGTATACATTCAATCACAATTCTAAGGTTCTCAATTATCAAGCACAATGAATCTAGTGTAACTAAGCCCTAATCTCTTAGTGACTCAGTTTCTAATTACCTAATCAAAAGCTAATCTCTTATTCAATCAATCAAATAACTAGATGAAGATCTAAATCCGATTCTAACCCTTATGAGTCTCAAAAGTGATCCTAGATTAGATTACATGTCACTATATCCAAACTAGTTCTAATCCAATTTTAACCCACAGAATTTTAGTTGCATAACAATTAGCTTGACTATCTCTAGTTAGACCTAATCATTATGTGATCTAATTTCCAGCTAGCATAAATTAATAGATCTCTCAATCTTATTAACTTAGCCCTAGACAAGTAAAGAACACCTCTCGGTGATTCTAAACTATTGGGATGAAGAACGGAAACTTAAATCATGCATAGAAGATAACTGAATATACCTCATTGAATTGATAATTGAATGTACATAATTGACTACCTCATGATGGGTGAACAGAGCTCCTCACCCTTAACAATGGAGTGTTTAGCCTTGCATAATGAAACTAGATCTAAGAAAAATAATCTGTGCTGAAGTGTAAGTTACGTGTCTGTGCTGGGATCAATTTCCCTTTTTATATCCTCCTAACTAACTAAAAATCAAATTAAAATCTAATCATATCCTAATCTAATCCTAATCTTATCTAATTCTACTCCTAATCTTATCTAATCCTAATCTTATCTTCTATCTTTTCAAAGCTTTATCAACTTCTCTTTGATCTTCAATCAATCATATCTTTTAATCTTCCAATTAAGCCCTTGATTAATGGATGGAATTGAAGTTTAACAACTTGGATTGGAATGGGATTGATAAAACTGGACGTTGCATGCCTTTGAATACCACGTATAACGTCACTGCCCCACGTATAACGTGGGGCTTCTGCCTCAAATGGCTCCTTCTTTGACAAGCCTCACGTATGACGTGGGGAGCTCACGTATAACGTGGGCTCTCTATTGAATTATGACTCCTTGAGGCTCAGCTCCCACGTATGACGTGAAAGTCTCACGTATAACATGGGCTCTCTGTCCAAATTGGCTGTTTCTCTTTTGGTTCCCACGTATGACGTGGGCTCTCCACGTTATACATGGGCTTTAACACTTAGCCAAATCTCTCTTTTCTTCTTTGCTTCGTTCCCTCTTCTTCAATCTCTCTCAAATGGTCTTCAATTACCTAAAATTCTTAGTAAATCATATAAAAACACAAACACAACTCAAAGAACATCAAGTTTGTTTGATTCATCAATTAATAACAATAATCTACTAAGAATATCAAGAAAATCAAGAGAAATTGAGACTAAAAACGACCCAAGATGCATACTCATCATTCTTATCATAGCTTCTCCCACAATTGGCACCTCTTGATTGATCAAGGTGTCACCCTTGAGAGTGGTTACTTTTGCATCCAAACAGAGGGCTGCAATGATGCTTGGAAAGGGGAGGCTAGATGACAAATCTGTCTTATAGACAAATTTGTAAAACTGGTCAGCAATTATCTCCTCCACATTGATGTTTTCTCCAATGATGATGGAATGAATAAGCACCGCCTTCTCCACTGTTAACTCAGAACGGTTGGTAGTTGGAAGAATCGATCTACAAACAAAATCGTACCAACCTTTGGCCATGGGTTCAAGGTCATTCCTCCTCAAGTAATGAGGCCTTCCATCTCTGTGACGGACCCACTCTCTTCCTTCAAGGCACAAGCATTCTTGCACCTCTTTAAGCCTATAATCTTTGTTTGCTTTCCTCTCATGATAGGAAGCCGCGTTAGGGAGTGGATCCTTCCTAAGCTTCAACACCCTCTTGATGTCCTTTGGAGCAAAACTGATGTCCTTCCCTTGCACCATTGTTGTGTATGTGTATGGCTTTCTTTTGGCCTTGTCTGGCTCCCAAGCATTGGCATAAAATTCTTTGACCAAGTTGTGGCCAACGGCTTGGAGTGGAGCGGTGAACTTCTCCCACTTTCTCATCTTGATTTGGATAGCACATGGGGAGAGGTTATCATCATTGTAATTGATTGCCACTTCGGGTAGCACCTTCCTTGCGGAAAGCTTCCCCTTGAAATGTGCCTCATGGAAGAGAGTCTTGAATCTTGGCACTTCACTGCTTGATTGTGCCAAAGCTTTTCCCTTTCTCTTCTTCAACAAGCCTGCCATTTGATCACAAAGAGAAGGAAGAAGAAAAAGAAGTGTGTGAGTGAATGAGATTTGGAATGAAAGAACACACCCCCAACACCAAACTTAGAGACTTTGCTTGTCCCCAAGCAAAAGAAAGAAAAAGAATGTGGGAAGGAGGGAGAAGTGAACGTGTATGAGATGAAGAAAAAGAAAGAAATGTATGTGAGGGAGAAGGAGAGAGCAACGAGTATGATGAAGAGTGAATGAGTTGATGAATGTGTATGAGCATGCAAGTGGTAGGGGTTTTAAATAAGGGTTTAGGATGAGAATGAATGGCTATGATTTAATGAGAGATGTATGAGATGAATGGAGGAGATCAATTGATTTTTAAAAGAGATTGTGATCTCCCAAAAATCTGATGGGAATCTTGAACAAAAGGTTTGATTGGATGAATGCATGCTATGAATGAGTAGATGGGGTTGATGCAGATTTTTGTGTGGTATGCATGCTCTTGATGAATGTGGTTTTGAAAAGATGCAACCTTTCAAGAAATAAGAAAGAATCTCTAAAAAAGCTGCTATGATTTTGAAAATAGAATGCAAAATATGAATGCAATGAATGAGGGAGACTTTCATACGGTTTGGTACACGTTTATACGTTACAGATTTCAAATTTGAAATTTGAATCCGGCGTCATACGTGAGGGACTCACGTACAACGTGGGCTTCTTGCTCGAAGCTTTCTCCTCGTGTGGATGCAGCCACGTTTGACGTGAGGCTGGCACGTATAACGTGCAGCCTCTGTCAAGTTGTGGCTTTGTTGATGAACACCCCACGTTTGACGTGAGGCTGGCACGTATAACGCGCAGCCTCTGTCAAATTGGGGTGCAATGCATGAATGCCCCACGTATGACGTGAGTTGTGGCGCCATACGTGGGAATTAAATTGAATGAGTCAATGTGAGGTAGTGAGCCCACGTTATACGTGACTGTGGCACGTTATATGTGGGGCTCTTGCCTTGTTTTATGATGAAGGGCAGTGAGCCCACGTTATACGTGAGTGAATCACGTTATACGTCGGGCTCTTGCCTCAATGCATGAAATGCAGTTGCTCTGTTTCCTCTCCTATTTATGATGAATGTGCTTTCTTCTTCTTTCTTCATCTATAAAATCAATAAGAGAAGTGATAATGGAGTATGTTAGAGATAAGAATTAAGATTACTAAGTCCTAAAACTAAGAACTACTAAGGATACTATGATTGGGTTGCCTCCCAACAAGCGCTCTTTTATCGTCATTAGCTTGACGGTGTTTGATCTCTAAGTGAGATTGTGGACGATCTTCTCCTTGTCAATGATGCCTCCTAAGTAATGCTTGAGTCTTTGTCCATTGACAGTGAACTTGGAGCCATCTTTATCATTCATAATTTCAATGTCACCATAGGGAGAGACGTTTGTAACTGTGAAGGGTCCAGACCATCTTGTTCTCAACTTCCTAGGAAAAAACTTAAGTCTTGAGTTGAATAATAGAACCTTGTGCCCAGGTTCAACTGATCTTTGCCGGATCCTCTTGTCATGAAACTTCTTTGTTCTTTCTTTGTAAATCAATGAGTTCTCATAAGCTTGAGTCCGGAACTCATCAAGCTCATTCAGCTGCAGAAGTCTCTTTTCAGAAGAGGCATTAGTGTCAAAATTAAGAAATTTGATTGCCCAAAATGCCTTGTGTTCGAGTTCCACTGGGAGATAGCATGATTTGCCATAGAGAAGCTGATAAGGGGACATTCCGATTGGGGTTTTGAATGCAGTTCTGTAAGCCCAAAGAGCATCATCAATCTTCAATGCCCAATCTTTCCTTGATGCTGTGACAGTCTTCTCTAAGATCCTCTTCAATTCTCTATTGGAAACTTCTACTTGGCAACTAGTTTGAGGATGGTAAGGAGTGGCTACCTTGTGCTTGACACCATATCTTTGAAGTAGAGAATCCAATTGTTTGTTGTTGAAGTGGCTTCCTCCATCACTGATTAAAGTTCTAGGAACTCTGAATCTGCTGAAAATGTTCTTCTTGAGGAACTTCATCACCACCTTCGAGTCATTAGTGGGTAATGTAGCTGCTTCCACCCATTTAGAGACATAATCCACTGCCACTAGGATGTAGTTGTTCGAATAAGGGGGTGGGAAAGGTCCCATGAAATCAATCCCCCATACATCAAACAATTCAACTTCAAGAATAAAATTATGTGGCATCTCTTGTCTCTTTGTCAATGTGCTTGTTCTTTGGAATCTATCACATTCCTTAACAAATTGGAATGAATCTTTGAAGAGTGTAGGCCAATAGAAACCGCTTTGAAGGACCTTTGTTGTTGTCCTATTACCATTGAAGTGGCCACCATAATCTGAACCATGGCAATGCCACAAGACACTTTTCAGTTCCTCTTCCGGAATACACCTTCTAAGAAGTCCATCTACACATCTCTTGAATAAGTATGGATCATCCCATACAAAATGATTAGCATCATGCAGCAACTTTCTTCTTTGATGCTTGTTGAAGTCTTTGGGAATCACTCTCATTGCTTTGAAGTTAGCAATGTCTGCCAACCATGGCAGCATCTTGACTTGGAACAATTGCTCATCCGGGAACTCTTCTTTGATTGGTAAAACAAGGGCAGAGGGTGTTTCCTGTTCGAGCCTGGAGAGATGGTCTGCAACCGGATTTTCAACACATTTTCTGTCCTTGATCTCTATATCAAACTCTTGAAGAAGAAGGACCCATATTATTAGCCTTGGCTTTGAATCCTGCTTAGAAAGAAGATACTTAAGAGCAGAGTGGTCAGTGTAGACTATTACTTTTGATCCAACAAGATAAGATCTGAATTTATCAAAAGCATACACAATAGCAAGTAATTCCTTTTCAGTGGTAGTGTAGTACTTCTGTGCATCATTCAGAACCTTACTAGCATAATATATGACATGCAACAATTTATCTTTCTTTTGTCCTAAAACAACACCTATTGCATAGTCACTTGCATCACACATTAATTCAAAAGGTAGAAACCAATCAGGTGGAGCAATAATAGGAGCAGTGACAAGTTTGGTTTTCAAAGTTTTAAAGGCTTCCATGCATTCTTCAAAAAAAATCAAAAGGATTTGCAGCCACCAAGAGGTTGCTTAAAGGTTTAGCAATTTTTGAAAAATCCTTTATAAATCTCCTATAAAATCCAGCATGGCCTAGAAAACTCCTAATTGCTTTCACATTGATTGATGGAGGTAATTTTTCAATCACCTCTACCTTGGCTTTATCTACCTCTACGCCTCTACTAGAAACTTTATGACTAAGAACAATACCTTCAGTAACTATAAAATGGCATTTCTCCCAATTCGAAACAAGGTTTGTTTCTTGACATATCTTTAAGACTAAGGCTAAATGATGCAAACATGAATCAAATGAATCCCCAAAAACTGAAAAATCATCCATGAAAATCTCAATGAATTTTTCAACCATATCTGAGAAAATAGAGAGCATGCATCGTTGGAAAGTAGCAGGTGCATTACATAAACCAAAAGGCATTCTACGATAAGCAAAAACACCAAACGGACATGTAAATACTGTCT
>JASCZI010031538.1:0-11322 GCA_036250425.1 Stylosanthes scabra
ATATATATATATATATATATATATATATATATATATAACTGGCACACATTTATTTATTTAAAAATAGTAACAAATTAAATAATATAATTTTATATAAATGTTGATAGCACCCTCTGGTAATATATTTATATTATCAATAGCATAGGCTTCCAATCATGTCAAACATTAATGCTCTTCATTGCATTGCATTTGCCACTTCATCACAACATGCCAATGCCACAATTATATAAACCCTTAGTTGTTTCGTTTCTCTCACTCTCTCCAAGTAATTATACTACTCATTCCACTATACTTTTGAATCTTTTAATTTCCTCTGCTCTTATATGATATCTCTCTCTGTCTATCTATCTACATATCATTATATTAAAATTAAAATTCCAAGAACGATGAAGACAATGTTTCTTAGAGGGTGCCTTAACAAGTGCAAGAAAATGGGAAGCAAAGTGATACCTTGTACTACTGTGTCAGCTTGCGACCAATGTTACCTTAAAAAATACACAAACCTGTGGCCTTGTTCGAATTCATTGCATAAGAGATGCTCCATTCCAAGGGATGTTCCAAAGGGTCACTTGGTAGTGTATGTTGGAGAAGAACACAAGAGATTTGTGATCAAAGTTACATTGCTTCACCATCCACTGTTTAAAGCTTTGTTGGATCAAGCTCAAGAAGAGTATGATTTCATTGCTGATTCCAAACTATGTATTCCTTGTGATGAACACATCTTCCTCAGTGTTCTACGCTGTGCAAGTTCTCCACAGACTGATCGTCTGTGTTTCTGTCTCTATCTCTGACAAGTTATTTTGTATCTCTTAATTAGTATTTACTATTTAGTAGTCTTATTTGAACATATTTTTTGTATACTTATAGAGATGTATTCTAATAAATTCTATGAAAATAATTTATATGTATAAATAAGAGACGGTCTCAATTACACGGATTATGTGTTAATAACTCATTGAGTTTGCTAGATTGATTTGTTGGATTCAAATATGTTTAGAGTTTGTACACTCTAATAAGTGTTGAGGTGGTATCCATGGTGTTTTGGATTCAAGACTGGCTGTGTTGGTTATGAAAATCAAGAGTGGGCTGAAAAGATGAAAGTTTGTGGAGAATGATCTAATTTAGGTGTATATGGTGGTGTTCTTTGGGGTTTAGGAGTAGCAAAGGTGATTCTGTTTATGTTTTGGGATTTCAGAAATCATTGTTTGTAGTGTTTATTTTCCTGTTTTGGTTTCTCCCTCACCTCCGCGTGGAAATCTTGTGAGTGGTGTAAGTATAGAAAAAAAAAAGTTTAGTCTTTAGTGGCAGTAATTGATTAATTTCTATCAACATCTTAGATAATTTACCATTTATCTACTGTTTTTTATATTGTATTTATTTAACCTGTGAATAATTAAAAGTATATATATTCACAATGAAATGAGAGAAAAGAGCATAATATAATCATTGAAACAAGTTGAGAAAGGCATTGTTACTATTGAGAAAAGTAATAGATAGAAAAACTTGGTCCATGGTATGTAGGTTGGGTTTTCAATGGGGTAAGGTGTGCGTCTATGTGATCACTTTAGTTCTTTCTCACATAGTTTTGAAAGTTTTTGTTAGTACTTAGTAGCATAAACTTTTGGTACTATTTTATTAGGTTATACTAGAAGTAGAGGTTTGCTTGAAGCTGCATTATCAGAATGCAGAATTAAAACGATCAACACCATGCAAACATTAAGACAAGTCATTGATGATAGAAAGACCAAAAAAGGATAGAAACAGGTTCTCTTGGGTGAAAGATTGAACGTAAAGCTTTCAAGGAAAATGATAATGAAAGTGACAATTTAACATCCTTGCTTTAGAAATAAGTTCACTTTAAAGGAGTCTTGTCTATGCCCCTTGTTTAAATTTAGACATGTAATATAATGCTCGTAAGATTGTCTTCCCGATATAAAAGATTGTCTTGTTTTCCTTTGATTACTTTCTATTTTTAACCACTGTTCAGTTAAATCCTTACGATTCAAGCAACAATTATAACGATTGCGACAAAATAAATATGCATAGAGAAGATTATATCTTTGAATACATATAATGATATAATCATGAAGACATGAAGCAAAGTGATAAATTTGAGTCCCGAAAATCCAAGCACAATTATTAAGTGCGAACACCTTTTATGTATCTAACACAAAGCATTTAACCAACCAAGAAGGACATGACAACAGTAATTAGGACTACAAATATATCAATGTCTCCCTGTTGAACTTCCTTGAAGAGTACCACAATGGAATTGCAATAAAATCCTCAAAATAATCAAAACTTGATTGCGGCGACAGAATCAATGAAAATCGGGCTTCTCTGGGTATGTGCAGCCAGACCTTTGGATGATCACATTTGCTGCATAGCAACCAGCTTTAACGCATTCTGCGATTGGCTTCTCCTGAACCAATTGTGAAAGGAATCCTCCAACAAACGCATCTCCTACAAGCACATTCAAAATAATTGAAAACCATTCATCATAGTATCATGTTGTTCAACCATTCATCATTATGCTTGATTATCGGTTGAAGTATAGCAAGAAGGCAAATTTCTTTTAGTGCTAAGAATTCAGTTGCAAAAGCAAAAGGGCTATACCTGCTCCATTGGTGTCAACAAGTTTCTCCTTGGGTAATAGGATGACGGGGAACAGTTGCACCTTCCCATCCTCAGCAACACACACAGGGTCTGCACCTTGTGTGATCACGGTTATTCTTTTGCGTCCTGTTACCTTTGGCCACTCACAAATCTTTTTAGCTATCTCCTCAACGTTGTCAGTCTGGCAAAGAGAAAAGGAGTAAGAAAATGGAGATAAATTTAAAACCAAAATTACAATATTCTTGAGCAGCCAAGTCAATATTACCTCCCAGCCATGAACTTTGGAAAATGTTCTTGCTTCTGTCTCATTTCCAAAAAGAATGTCCACATACCTATATCCCCAAAATGAGACTTCTTAATATCAATTTGTAAGACCCAATTCATTTACATTTATAGATAAGATTCTTACGGCAGGGCTTTCTCCTGTGGATCCCTGAAGAACTCACAGATAAAGGGGGCTGAAAGGTTCATGGTGAATACCTGCATACACAACAAAATATGTTAAAGAATCAGAAACTTGTAGTGAAAAGGAAAGAGCAATGATAAACTCTCCTAATGGTGTGCAAAAGAATCCTTTCAATATAAAATCTCACTCATCTATTCCTTGGTCCTAAGTATTGTGTAAATTACAGTTCATGCTTTGGCAAGTGAAATTTTTGAATTAGGAGAGGTTTTAAGCACAACATTCAGAGGCTTATACCATCACTCAGAGGGAAATACCACATTCTATCCGTATCATACCTTGTTATTTGCAGCAGCATGTTCAGCAACTAATTGAATGGAATCTGGAGATACAGTTAGGAAAAAGCCAGCAATGTAGTAATACTTGGCCTTTTCAACTGTTTACACACAAAAAAAAAAGAACGATAACAAATGTCAGTCATCAGTACTATTCAGATGTAGAGAAGAGATATAAAGGGGTTCGAACAAATCAGCTGGGTACCTAATGCCCAATTCTCTGGTCTTTTCAAATGCTCAGACTTGTAGCAATTGGCAGCTGCTAAGTTGGCAACAAGTGACCTATATTTATAAGCAATCAATTGAAAGCTTCAGATAATTTTCTTGCAATCAAGCACATATAAAGCCAAAGATATATAGGAGTAATATTCAAAAGCAGCATAAGATGGATAACTATTTAGTTTCTGATTAGCACTTTCTGTTCGTTTATTTTCATTTGTTTTGATAAATTCGTGAATAAAATAATGAAAACAACAAAGACCCTGTTTCCTGATTTCATTTTCTATTGTTACTATTTTCATTGTGGAATCTTAAAAATAAGAAAACGGAAAATAAAAATAGGTAACCAGAACAGAAATCAAACACAAACAGTTCGAGTTATGGCATAACTAAAACAAGAAAAAACTTAAGGAATATCTGATTGCCGGACCTTTCACCACCAACCACACAAACAGCACAAGTTCCAGTAGGTGTGTTCTCATCTTCATAATAGTGAACCTGATCATTTAATGAATAAGTTGATTTCAGAATTCAGAATTGAATTTTATGTTTATCAGTGCAGAGAAACAAATGGCAACAAAGGGAGAAGATGAATAGCAAGATAAAACTTACATTTACACCAGCAGCTGTTGAGTTCTTCTTCATCTCCTCCCCATACTTGTCCTTTCCTATGCAACCCATGTAACTTGTTGCACCAGGTATTTGAAGCATCCACTGTAAGCAGTAATACAGGGTGAGTTATTTTGACCACAACAACTCAATATTGGGATTTACAAACAATAAGATAAAGTACAGACCTGAGCAACCTTGATAGAATTCTGAGTAGCACCTGCCAGCCAACAAGAAAATCATAGAATCATTATTATGAAATGCAGACTTCCGCTTTTTCTGTTCTTTTTTTTTTTTTTTTGCCTTCTTTAGCCAGCATGTTCATGAATCATGATATTATAAATTAATAGATTGATCTAGATCTGATGTATTACCTCCAGCAATATACTCCACATTAAATTTGTTGGACATTTCGTCATACCTGAAATGGTTTGATCATAATAATAATAATAAATAAATAAATAAATAAATAAATAAAATCTCGTCCTCCCACTAAATTGTCTAATCCCGAAGGGTAACAATTTACAAAACAAAAAACAGAAGAGCTTGGGTAATGATATTAACACCTAATGATAATCCTTCTAAAAATGTAAGTTGAATGTCCGATTCTAATTACTAGATCAAGTTGTTAGCTTGAAAAGAGAAATTCCAACAATGAGTATTTAATGACACTTACCAAAAGAAACAGAGTATTTAGCCCACGTAAAACTTGAGATTCACCTTAATAATAACATTTATTATACATAGAAAACAGGCTTGACAGAAAATGGGCACAATTTTTCCCTACAATCCATGGCTGTGAAGCTCGTCAAGGATGCATTTTGATATTCACTTCTATATTAGCATTTTTTAAAAAATTTAATAATAAAAAAAGGTTCAACTAAGTAGTCAGATGCAGGAGCCAAAATCAGAAGTTAAGAGCTTATTGATTCGATTTCGTTGAAATAAATGCAACTTATGATCATCATTATTATTTGAAATGAAATGAAATCCATTCCCTTTCATTTTAAAAGGAAAACAACACCGGTTTTCAGCTCCCTATTTGCTTTGAAAAAGGAGTTGAGGAACTTATAAAGGCAGTTAGCAAGTAAGAGAGAAGTAATTTTCCTGTATCTAAACTAAAAGTAATAAGAAGGCAGAGAAACAGAACATATATTAGCATGGAAGAGATTGATTTGAGGCATAAATGAAAAGGAAGGAGTAGTAATTAGAAATTAGTAAAGCATATAGTTGGAAAGTAGTAACTTGGTATAGAATCTTACATGGATTTGTGCTTGTCCTCTGCCAAAATAGCATTGTTCAACTTGATATCATACCTGCGCCAAACACACAAAACCGCGAGATCGGAATCGAGTTACGAAAAGATGATTCAAAAACAACAAACTCTAGTATATTCTTCATCATCATTCTATATTTAATGCTTTCTAAGCTCAGAGCTACACTTATACATATAATAAGATACGGAGACAGAGAGAGAGAGAGAGAGGAGGAAAAGGAGATTATGCTTACTTGTGCAAGAACTCGTCGTCAACAACGGCGGAGATGTCGAGGAGAGGATTCCCCATTCCGAGGAGAATGCCATCGTACGAGGGAGATGCCATGGAAGTGAATCGCAGTGAGAGAGAGAGAGAGAGAAAGCGGAATGAAATGACAGGAGAGTGAGATGCAGATCTAGCAGCTCCTCATTCATACACACTTGCTTCCGCTTTATAGGCGCTTTCAGATTCTTTTTCTGTTATTTACTTAACCCTTTTTTTATTATTATTATTATTCACATTTATAAAAAATAGAATAGTGAATACTTATTATTCATGGTGGTGTTTTTGTAATTTAGGTGGAGTGATTAGTATTGTGTGTCTGGTAGTGGTATGCAACTACCCAGTTTCATTCATCAGTTACCGGTGATGAGTGATGAGAGATGAGAATCCACCAACCCAGATGGGTCCCCTTGCACCTCAAAGTCCATAATGTTTCCCACCATTGCCATATACGCCCATCCCACCAACCTACCCAAACTTGTCGGTCACTTTTTTTTTTTCTATAATTTTCATTTTAAGATGTTATTAGGAAAATAAATGTCAGTATTTATTAATATGGACTGAAAGTGAAAATCCACACCAACCTCCGAACACAAGGCCTCTTTTGAAGTAAGTAATTTAGTGTAACCGAAGCTCGAAAAAAATTTTGAAGGAGGAGGAAAAGAAAAAGCAACAGCAGCATACTAAAGAGGAGAAACAGTGACAGTGGGGTTTCAGTCATATTTTGTACACTAAATTAATATACATCTATTTTATTATCTATTAGTCAAATGATGTATATCAATTTTATGTACAGAAAACAAAATATTTTTCTTCTACATATAATCTTCTCCAACAACCCCGTGTGTGTGCCTTTTTTCCCCCTTTGTTATCAACTTAGATTGTTACCAATTCTCCTTGATTTATATAATTATATTCCATGACACTTTGGAGACTTGATGGAGACAAAAAATTTCCTTACTCTTACGTTTCATGTTTCCATTTTTGCCCTTTACCAAAACCTTGTATGATTTTGTAACGGGGCTTCGTATTAGATTAGGATATTATTGGTCCCTGATCCATAGACCATAGCACAGCGTCCATCTGTAGTTTATGAATGTTATCATATTTGAACTAACAAAATTCCAATAAACCCTTGATACTGCGTATGTGGTTGTTGGAGGCTAATAGATGAATGGTATTATCTGACCTTATTTACGTAATTGACTCACCACAAATGACAAATCCAACAAAACCATTGCACTGCTGTTTCGGAAGATATACAAGGCTACATGCAACAAGATTTATAGAATACGTTGGCAAAGAAAAATAACCACATAGTATGGAACTTTTATTTAGCAATATCATTGACAAAGAATACTAAAATGGCCTAAGGAAGGTTTTCAATCAAAGTGCATGTTAGAAGTGTGAGATGCTCCATCCCCTCTCAAGGCCATATATAAGACTGAATGGGCAGCGAATATTTGGAGGCTTGCTCACTCCATGTCTTTGGTTGTAAGGTCACACACTTGGATGAGTTTTCCATTATGCTGAGGTCCTATTCCTCTGGAAAAGTGCCGGAAAAAAAAGGGGGTGGAAATTAACACGTAAAAAACAAAAACAAAATCATTGGCAGCAATTACTTGCTGACTCAAAAGTATAATCTAGAGATGATCAATAATCGCATTGGTGAACTCTGTTGTCTTTGCTTTGCCTCCCAGATCAGCAGTTCTGTACTTTCCTTCTGCAATTGTGGTGAGGATGGCATTTTGAATTTTATCTGCTTTGTCATGGAGATCCAAATGGCGCAACATTGAAACACCGCTCAGCAGTAAAGCAGTTGGATTTGCCAAATTCTGCACCAATCCAAAGGTAAATATAAGCAAGAAGCAACAGTATATAACCCACAAAAGAGGGTGACCATGCCTGTCACCCTATGTCAAGTTCCATTTCTACGCAACCTTACTACCATAAGCCAAGGTGAGCTTCTGAGATTAGAATTTGTTAGTCACCACTAGGTCACAGGGTAACAGCCAATACAGCTTACCTTTCCAGCAATATCAGGTGCTGAACCATGTACAGCCTCAGCGAGTGCAATACCTCCTTCACCAATATTGCAGCTGAAAAAGCCATAAAATAAGGTCAGATGATATGATTGTAACTTCTAGGTTTTGTTGACAAAACTACCCGAAAATTAAAAAAGAACAAACCTTGGCGTCAAGCCCAACCCTCCAACCAAGCCAGCACAAAGGTCACTAATAATATCACCATAAAGGTTAGGCATCACCAATACATCAAAAAGAGCAGGATTCTTCACAAGCTGTAGATTGGAAAAAATGAATAAATGTCACTCCCTTTTCAATACTAAAAGAATTTCCATACAGTGATATCCTACTTCCAAGTTCACAAATATACCATCATGCAGCAATTGTCAATGACAACTTCCTCATATGTTATCTCAGGATACTTCTCCGCAACCTCACGACAGCACTGGAACAAATTTTAAAATAAAAGGTCACTCTATCAGGTAGGATTCATAAATAAATTTTGAGATTAACACTAATAGGTATTTGTATGTATTGTTGGACCTTGAGGAATAGACCATCAGTCTTCTGCATAATGTTAGCCTTGTGAATAGCAGACACTCTCTCTCTTCCATGTACCTTCGCATAGTGAAAAGCATACTCAGCCACCCTTAAACTTGCTTGGCGTGTAATGACTTTGAGACTTTCTACTACACCTCTCACAACCTGTTACACAAAAATAATAAAAGATATATTAATCAGAACTTGCTTGATAGCATCTAACATGAACAGTTGTGGAATTTCGAAACTTACCTGATGCTCAAGGCCACTATACTCTCCTTCGGTATTTTCACGGATGGTGATGAGGTTTACATTATCATACCTAGTTTTGTAGCCAGGCAGACTGTAGCAGGGTCGAACATTTGCATACAAATTCAGTTCTTTTCTTAATGTAAGGTTCAACGAGCGATGCCCTTTTCCTATAGGGGTGGCCATTGGCCCTTTCAAGCCAACCCGATTTTGCCGAACTGATTCTAAACTCTCCCATGTCAGAAAGCTCCGGGTTCTTGGGTCAACTTCAGTTCCTACATAGTGCTCTTCCCATTCTATGGGCACATCAGCTGCCTTGAATATCTAATCATTGAAACTGTAAGAGTTTACAAAGCATTATATTGATTCAACAAAACAAGTCACTTCCTATTAGTATACTATACTACAATTGCCATATTATTATTAATAAAGGATCCGTTTAACCATAGTGAAAAAACATATCATGTTAATTATAACTCTGGAAATGAGAAAAATCAGAGTATCAAACTATCAAACACATAGGAAGTTTTCCATTCAAACTGCATAGACGACCAAAATAAATGATCCACAAGTGATAAGCCATCGCTATGATGATGATTGATGCCATAATCATTAGTCCCAGCATCTTCCTTAACAGCATCATTCCATACACAAAGTATGCTTTCAAAAACATGAAGTAACGAAATAAATATATATTTGCATGAGCATTACGGAGAGAACCATAGATCCAAATTTAAATGAACTCAAATCAAATCAAAGTTATAGAATTAAAGATCATATCTGACGAATCATCTTTATTTTACTTTCATAAATTTGTGTCACGTAAAACAGGCAAATTCAGCTGAACATCTTAATCATGAGGTAAATTATCAGTAGTAGAAAAGAGGGACCTTTACTCAAATGATGCACCGATGCCAGAAAAACAAAGGCAATCAAAAACACAAAAAAGCAACAGAAATATTGAAAATAAATAAATGACGGATGGAAGAGGATAGAGGTGAAGGAAAAACCTTTTTGACGGATTCGGCGATCTCGGGGCCAATACCGTCGCCAGGGAAGAGAGTGGCGCGGATCGGAGTAGAAGAAGCGGAGGAGAAGAATCTGGTTGCGGGGATGGTAGGGTTTGATGGGAGGTAGGGGGTTCGGAGGGTTCGTTTGAGGAGGTGAATGCAAGAAGAAGCCATAGTTGACGACTACGCACTCTCTCTGTTTGATAGATTGATTCTTACGCAGCACAATTACGATCAATTTATTTATTTTTTTGTTATTATAACGATATATTTTGTTATTTAATTCCAGTTTTTTTTTAATACTTAATACTTTTAATTTATTGTTTATAAATGGCTTGCTTTTCAGCTTTACTTTACTTTTTGGCTTCTCAAAAAATAGGTTGAAGGTTCTTCTAAAAGTGAAGTAAGCTGCCACCTTACTTGTGAAATTTGTCAATAAATAAACATAAAAGGTTAAAATTATAGTATGTTATGTTAATATAGTAAGTCTTTTGTCACCAAAAAAATATATAGTAAGTCTTTGCACAAGTATAATAATCAGGAAAATTTGAAGAATCACTCAGTCCATATATATTCTTTTGCTTCTTCAAATAGTGTTGTTATTATAAGGCAAGAATTTGTGTATTTTAATGAGAGTTAGTTAAAAATTTAGAACGGAAAATAACATGAAAATGTAGAAGCATTATTTAAGTGAAAAGAACATCCTTTACATATAAAGGCAAGGTATTGTATCTGTGCCCAAAAAGCAATGGCAAACAAATGAGAGATTCTAATCTATTATTACATCATCAATCACACTTGCTCCTAATGCTTAACAAATCTCTACATCTGATTTGCCACATGCTTAACAAACAAACCAAATTCTTAGCAATATAATAAAAAATACAAACACAGGAAGAAAGAAAAAGAAGATAAAAACCAATTTCTCAAAGGTAACATAACCTTAAACCTAACATAATGGAAGAGGAGCACCATTCCACTCTCCAATGCACTCAAGAAGAGGATCAATGATCTTCCCTTGGCACATTGCAGTGAACAACTTGTCACATTCTTCACCAGGGGACCTAACCTTCTCACCGGTTAGCATCTCAGTTCCCAACTCTCCCCTCACGAACTTGTACAATGGATACGACCTGCATTCCTTGATCTTGTTTGGTATCGCACTTTGTCCATTCTCATAAGCAATTCTTGCACCCTCAACTTCTTTAGGCAAAAGGGTCTTCAATTCTTCCTCAAAGCTTGTAATTTTCTGGAAGATAGAGGTGTTCACATTCTTCTCGTTTTCAGCATTTGCAAGTGCATGTTCCACCAAAACTTGCCTTAGCTTCTGCATCAAAGGGTACGTAGCACTGCAAGGATCATCAATGTATGCAAAACAATACTCCCTATCAACAATCTTGAGAAGATCCTTCTCGCAGAATCTTGATGGGTGGAGCTCGCCGTTGACGCCGGTGGTCAGTGTCCTCTTGGCAACTTGGCTCACAGTGTTCTTCACAGTGTTCTTCAAATTCTCCTCCAGATGCCTCAAATCAATGGCTTGGCAAAGTGCGATCAAGAAGGTGGATGACATAAGTTTGAGAATCTCAACAGCTTCATTTGTTTTCCTAGCTGAAATCAAACCAAGAGAGTTCACATCTTGGTTATGCTGCTCAGCACTCTGGACATGGCTAGTTACCGGGTTTGCAAGATATTGCAGCTCGGAACAGTAAGAGGCCATGGCGATTTCAGTGCCCTTGAAGCCATAATCCAAGCTGGGGTTCCTACTAGCACTTAGATTTG
>JASCZI010031539.1:0-16694 GCA_036250425.1 Stylosanthes scabra
CCGTGGGAACGATATCCACTCATAGAGTGATACTACTTGATCCGGTCCACTTGCCGGAATAGCTCTTTTATATAAGAAGGAAAAGGTTTTCGGGCTATCAGTGTTCAGCCACCAAGTTCGCCTATCTATGCAGCTAAGATGGTGAAGTTCGCCTATTAGTGTGGCTATGATGCATTTTAGCCCATTAGTTGGGCGAACATGAGGGTTATGGGCAAAAAGAAAAATTGAATCTCCGTAATTAAAGTTTAGTTAATAGTTCGTCCAATTAATAGACTAACTTAGTATTCAGCCACCAAGTTCGCCTATCTATGCAGCTAATATGGTGAAGTTCGTCTATTAGTGTGGCTATGATGCATTTTAGCCTATTAGTTGGGCGAACATGAGGGTTATGGGTAAAAAGAAAAATTGGATCTCCGTAATTAAAGTTTAGTTAATTTTTTTTAAGAAATAAATATTTCTTTTATTTTATTCATGAAAATTTTCCTGATGCGTATAGTAGGTATTGTGCACCCAAAAAATGAATTGCATGGACTACGTACAAAATAGGTAATAGTTTTTTATTAATGAATGTTTTGGAATTTGTATCAATTTAAAGAATTGTGATTCACATTATTAAGTTTCACATATTATTAAAAGTAAAAAAAATCTATAATAATAATAATAAATAAATAAGTAAATAAATAAATAAATAAATGAAAGACAAATTATACAGTACAAGAAAAATAAAAATAAATAAAAAAAATAACACACCTAATCCTACTCGTATAGTATAAATAAAAGAATTATGTTTAAATTTCAAAATTATGTTAACCCTCTTCGTATTATAACACACAATTCGTATTATATTATAATATTTGTGATGAATTTATTTAACTACATACAGGTAAATAAATAACACATGAAATATTTTAGTAAAAGTATTCTTTGTTTATAAAAGTTAATATAATTAAAAAATAAAAATAATAAAATAATATAGAGTGATGTTTTTCGATAATAATAAAAAAATTAAATATCAATAATTTTAAGTATATATTTATTTTGTCTAAATAAGTCCTTCAACTAAATTATTTATTTTTATATTAATAAAAAACTATTTTGATATTAGATAAAAGCACGTTTCTATATTATTTGATATTAAAAGGATGTTTTGATAGAAATATATGACTTAGTTAAATTTTGTTTGAAAACATAAATATACACCTATCATTATTATTTTTGAATTAGTCTACGTATATCACTATACACCTCTATATACTCATTATTTTTTTCTTTTATTTTGATTTTTGTATTGAAGTTACATTATTTTTGTATTATACATAATTGTTTTTGTACTATCATATATTGCATTAATGTGTTTTGTAAATTTTTTTATATTAATATTTATATTTTCATATTATAAATAGAATCTAGGAATATATACATTGATACATGTAGCATTACTGATTATTTAAATATATTGGAAGTATAAAAAAAGTTGCACTATGATAGTGCAATGTTTTCTTATTGATTATTAAACTCAATTCTTTCACAAATTCTTTAGGAGCTTGATTAGAAATTTCAATTTGATCGATTAGCATGCTCTATTAACAGTAGAAAGTGCAGTTTGTTTTCTAACTTTAAAGTTTTTTTTTTTTTTTTTACTTGGCTTTTCAGCTTCAAAGTTTAAATGGTATACTTTAAATTCTAAAATTTTAATCTTAAATCCTAAATAATAACTCCTAAACTCTATATATATTCTAATTTTAAATCTAAGTTATTAATATAAAATATAATAATTGAATAACTAATTTGGTTTATTAGCTGATAAGAAGTACAATACTCCTTATTTAAGAAAGAGCGTTAATAAACAAGATAATAATAATAATAATAATAATAATAATAATAATAATGCAAAAATTTTTATATTTTCAGTATAATGGGATTTTTTAATAAATAAAATAAATATTTCATTTTTCAGTATTTGTATTTTTCAGACTATTTAATGTTAAAATATTGTATTATATGTCAGGCATAATGGATTTAGTTTAGAATACATTGCATCAAGAACGAATGAATATTCAGTTTGAACCCATTTAGACTTCATTCAAGATCTAGACGTACATAGTATTTTAAATAGGTAAAATTATGCATCCAGATGTCCAAAAACTTCTATTATTTGTTACAATTTTGATAATATTGTTTGATTGTATATTTTTATTTAATCCAATTTTATTTAAATGATTAAGATTTTTTAAAATTTTAAAATTTTTCATTTAAAATTTAGATAGTTATAATTTAAATTAATGATTAATGATTTAATTAATCAATTAAAATAAAAATTTATTTAACACAGTGGTTATTAAATTTTGCAAATTCATATTATCAAAATTAATTACTGATATGGATAGACCGAAATTCTGTGCTCTACGGCAGTAGTAAGGAAAATTTTGAAGAATTTCTGTTTCAAGTTGTTTACCATGGAGATGGAATCACTCTCCTCTCATCACCGCCGACGAATTAGGGATTTCAGTTCCTGTGTGTCTTCCCCTCTTTCATTTTCTTACAATTTCTTATTTTCATATATTTGGGAATGCCCTTTTATTAATGTTATGCTTCTTTGCTTTATGTGGCAAATTTTTGTAAGGATGCTATAGTAATTTCATCAATGCAATATCTAAATATCTTTGAAAAAGTAATTAATTATTGATATACTAATCAATAAATTAAAACTAAATCATATTTTAAAAAGAGAAAACTGTCCAAAAAAAAATAGAAAATAAACATGTGTAAAAAAAATGCAACCGAATTGGAACACTAATAAAAATTTATTATAAAGATATTAATAAATAACATATTTATTTTATTCATAAATAAAAAATCCTTATAAGTATATGTTAATTAAAATTTAATTAATTATATTTTAATTTTTGTTATCGGATGCTATACTTTAAAATAAAAGGGAAAAAGGAAAACAATAAATTAAAAATTAAGAAATATTAATGAGAATATATATTTAAATATAGAAAATAAAAAAACAAAGCATATAAAATAATTTCCCTAAAAATGAGAAAAGATATGAGGATAAGTGTTATTAATTATTAGTATACCTGCTATTGTAGGTTAAAAAGTGGTGCATAATTACTTGTGCACAATAGACTAGCAAGATGGTATGAGGCTACTAGTTTGTGAGAGGCATAAGAGAATTAGCCAATAAAGATAAGTATGATGACCGAATAGTCATCAATTTTTTAGGCAAAGTCTGGGTTTGATTATAATTATAAGGGAATGTCTATGATGAAGATATAAAGTGTTTTTTAATAAGGATATTAAATTTTGATCGTTGACTTATGCTATTAAAGTTTGATATGCAATTAAAGAAGAGAGAGAAATTTTTAAATATGGTAATAAAAATAGGATTAGAAATAATGTTATATGAGAAAGTAAGAATTAATATAAGAAAAATGTTAGAATAAGTAAATTTGCAACAATTTCCCCAAAGAGGGTGCTTCTGGAAAGGAAAGGAAACAAGGTTGATCTAATTAATTAAAGCGTTAAAAGACTTAAGAAAAAGGTAATATAATTAGTTAGTAATTGTTTAGGTGACTTTAGTTAAGTTTTAGTAATTTTTAGTAAGTAAAAGAATGGTAAAAGGTAAAAAGAATAAGATTAATTAAATTATTAAATAAAGAGTAGTAAAAGGATAATAGGATAGATTAAAGATGGTAAAATGGGATTTAGTGGTAAAAAGTGATTAAAATGTAATTTTGGGTACTTTAAGGGCAAAATTGTAAAATCTGAAAATTATAGGGATATAAGGGTAATTAATAGTAAAGTTAAGGGTAAAAGTATAACTAGAATTAATATTTAATTATTGATATAAAAATTTAAGATTAAAATTAAGGTAAATGCTACGGTGCCCTTTTTTTTTCAGAGGATAATTTGCCTTCTCTATCATATTAGTTCATAATTAACTCAATAAATAATTTTTTTTAACGGCGGAACATATACCACTACTTATCTACCTTCTACTTTTCATTGAATTTGATTTAGAGTGATCATATAGAATTAAAAAAAAATGATATATTATATCACTTGTTATTTTTATGTAACAAGAAAGAACGAAAAAAGAAAATGTTATATTATTTGTTCATCTCTTAGGAAAAAACACAAAATATCATAGAAAACCCTTATTTAAATAAAATTATATATTAAAATCTAAAAAAAAAGACTATTTATTAGGTTAATTGTGAACTAATATGTTAGATAGGGTAAATTACCCTCTAAATAAGAGAGGGTACCATAGTATTCATTTAAAATTAATAATTAAAATAAAAAGGATAAAGTGGTAAATTCTAGTAAGTAAAATATTAAAATTGTAAAATAATAAGACTTAGGGATAAAAATGGTAAATAATAGAATATTAAGATTAATAATTATACTTGGAAAATTTATTAAAGTGAGAAGGTTATAAAGATGACAGTTAAAAACCAAAAGAAGTATAAACCGTAACTAATGATAATATAACCAAGGGTAAAATAGTAATATCACTTTAAGAGAAAAGTAAGCATAAAAATGACTAAGACATCATAATGCAGGATGAGGGAATAATGAATGATAAAAGAGAATCTCCACGAAGCTAACGACCAGCTAATGTGAAATGTGAATGGCTCGGTTGAACCGATTCGTAAATGAAAAACGACTACATGTTATACTTAACAAGGACAGTGGTTTCATCCTGCTTGCTCAGTGCTATTAAGAATTTGTGAGGATGGTGGTTTCGTCCCGCCCACAGTAAGGATGGTAGTTCTATCCTGCTCACTGATGGATTGGAGAGATGGTTTTCCCTCATAAGGACAGCGATGCGAGATGCTCATGAAGGAAACGATTTCTGAAATAGGGACGGCATTACGTAGCGCCTATTTCGGAAATGTTGTCGGGTTCTTGGTGATAACTGACACATGAGCTCAGGACCAAGACTAGGTTCAAGCATGCATCATATTGGTTGCCGCATTTACATTTGTTTGTGTTTGTGCATGTCTCTATGTTTGTGATCTATGAATCTTTGTGCATTTCCTATGCTTCCATATTGTCTTTATTCTGTGACAAACTACTATTGAAGTCTATGGTAAAGTGGATCGGAGTTTTTGGAACCTAGGGCAGACGTGACAAGCTTATAATTTAATGAAAACATGACGAATTACGAAATAGACAGAGATGTTAGAAACTATACGATAGAACCGAGTTAAGATTAGTTTTCCCTCTGATTCCTCTGCTGGGAACCTTAGGTTCTCACCCCTTTCCATTCACGTTTTCCACAAGAGTTGCGGATGACGGTGATATAAGCCTGCGTTAGGACTGGGTTCCGCTACAGTCAAAGCAGAAGAGGACGGTACGGTGGAGCCAGACTTTTACGATTATACATATGTACTTAGCTAGTTTCGTTTGACGTGCTCTCTGCTTAGCATGTCAAGAGATGAATAGTAATGACCCCTCGCTATAGTATATGTCTCAGAGGGTTAGGATTTTACAGCTTTCTAGTTTGATGTATAGGCACTTGAGATCCCTGCATAAGAGAGGTTGTACAACATATGTATATGTAATACTACTTATATGAGTTCGACATACTATGATGATGTATGAATTTTTTGATATTTCGTAATAATGTAACATGATGTATATTATGTGATTAACTTATGTCTCATTTTTCGACATCGATCATTAAAGGCATCCAACGGTTCACGGTGATTGACGACATGCTTATAAAATAATAAATAATATGAATATTAAAGTCAAGAGTCGTAACTATCTAGCTATTAGAATTAGTCATGACATGCTAAAAGTTTGGTCGTTGCATTGTGTTGTGTGTTTCCAGCATTCCTCTCTTCATATATCTTCAATTGGGACCTTCAAAAGGCCAGGCCTTGAGCCATTGACTTGAAATTCTCGTTTTGTCATTCATTAATGTCTGTTGTCAACGCCTAGGTGCGTACGCACCAAGCACATCAAAGGCTGATTCTTGTCGATTTTGGTGCTTGTGTGTACGCACCAAGGGTGTATGCGTACGTACATACGAGGAAACTTGGCTTGCACGGCACTTCAGGGTGTGTGCGTACGCATTTGTGCCCTGGATGACCTTTTAACTTTTCTTCATGACCTCCTTGCTCCTTTTGCCCATTTTTAACCACTTCCACTTTAATTCTAAACCTATATAGGCCTAAAACACTTGAACAAACAAATCAAGGTATCAAATGGAATGGAAAGAAAATTAAGTAAATCCATTGCAAAATATCATTAAAAATGCATATATTCATAGTTTAAGCCCTAAGGAATAACAATCATAAATGCACTCAATTTACAAGTTTTTAAGTAAGTTTGGTTTGATAATTTGCCTAATTATAATACAAGATAAGCCATTAGAAATAGGTTTATCAGTTGTCTTTGAGAATCCAAACGCAAAGCTTTAAAAAGAAATTTATTAGAACACTTTTTAAAAGTTATCAGTGCTAATACAAAAAGCAACACTTATGGTAGCACTTTTTGGGTTGCCTTTCCAGATATTTAAGGCAACTTTGTCTAAGTTATTTTAGAGTTGTGTTTTTCTGATACCTAAAGCAACACATTTAAGGCAACACATTTTACCCATTTTCAAAAGAGTGACCAAAACACCAAAGAATCTCCTGCAAGAGCACCATGTTCATTTAATCGATTAATGTGAGTTTAAATCCTAAAACTCATTCAAGTTTAGTTGGTTCATTCATTTCCGTTTTGTATGGTCCAACTCTGGCTTTTAATCTGAGCGCCTTTGATAGATGATTGAACCAGATTAGGCACTGGCTTTTCAAACTCGGTTTTTAAAACAATAGTAAAAAAAAATTAGACTTCATAATTTTTATTTTAGAATTCATGATTGATCAATAATATCTAATTAAAATCAGATACCGTAGATGCTATAGCAGGATGACAAAATATCATTAACGAAATTATGACGTGAAAGCATTTTGTAACACACAAACAAAACTGTACAGCTAAGCACTCTGTTCTTAAAATAAAAATTGAAAATTCTCCATTAGTATATATATATTACATTAGAATTTCTTCAAATCTTGAAATCCTGAAGTGGTGGGGTGCTAGTGCTTAATCCTTTTGAATAGAAGTAGACAGTGTAGCCCTTCACTGTTGTTTCCGTATAAAGAGGAGGATTTTCTTCCGATAACAACTCTTCTATGGGACCATAAATCCTATTGGAGGATTCATCATAGTTGTTGAAGAAGCATGCTATTGATATTCTTGGACCTATACTCTTTGCTAGTACTCTGTGTCTTGCACTCTTGAATTTGTCATTTGAGATCAGCTGCAATGTAGTAACATAAATTGATTATCTTGAAACATACTTATACCAGAAAATAAATAAATGAGTAGCCAACCATTCTTTCCATACACTTTTGATTAATATAAGTAGTATTTTTGGAATTTATATCAATATAATTTAGGTTAAATTATTCTATTAGTTCTATTTTTTAAAAAAAAATTTGTAAATATATTTATCGGTATTACTACATGTACTAATGTACGCCTCCATACATTCCATTTACGACATGAAAAATATAACATCAGCACGGAAAAATTCACAAAACACAGGAATACAACATATGATAGCATAGAAACAATTACGTATAGCAAGGGGTGTATGGAGGTATACAGTGGTATACATAGATTAATTCTATATTTATATACTTTAGGATAAATTATTCTGTTACTCCCTATAATTTCAGTGAAATTACAATTTAGTCTTCACGGTTTAAAAATTTATAATGATTGAGTTTCTGTATTGTAAAAAAATTGCAATTAGGTCCCTGTCGTTTCTAAAAAGTTTGGTTTATCAGAATATTATATAATATATTCATATTTTTAAGTTTAAATTATGAAGTTAGTCTTTATAATTTTAGTAAAATTACAATTTGATCCTTATAATTTGAAAATTTGTAATTAAGTCTATATGTATTTGTCTCACTCACTTAGTTTTGGCAATTCTTTTCTCTTCTTTTTCTAGTGAGCTCTTCTATTCCTCTTACTCTCATCGATGGCCGCTGACGCTCCTAAAGCCACCAACGTCGTCCCTCCTTCCCTCATTCTTTTTTTGTAAGGTGAATAAAAGAATACTCGATGGGAGATGGAGAGAGGTTGTAATTCACAACTCTATGTGCTATTGTAGTGAACAATAAGGGTAGAATCATCAAATCACATTACTTAATAATTTTTTAAACGATAAATATGATAAGAGACCTAATTGTAATTTCAGTAAAACTATAGAGACTAGTTCTATCATTTAACCTTAAAAGTAGGAATATTTTATAGAATATTCTGTTAAATCAAACTTTTTTTAAATGATAGGGACTTAATTGCAAATTCTTTTAGAATATAGAGATTTAATTACAAAATTTTAAATAATAGAGATTAAATTACAATTTTATTAAAATTATATGGATTAATTAAATTTTTTCGATTAAATCCTTACAGCAATATTAAATTATAATTAGATTATTATTAATAATAAATATTATAAAAATATTTTCGGTTTTTAAAAATTTATTATTATTAATAATAAATTATAGAAACTAAGATACTAATATAACCTATAATTTATGCATAAATACATTCAAAACAATGGTTGTTGACTTTGAATTGAAGTTAAGAAACATAAGGTTTAGGGTTAACTCTACCAATTTTCTCTATTGCAGTGTAATGGAAACTATAATTAAAAATCAAAGGAGAAAAGAATGCTATACAAATTAGTACTAACCTGCATTAGATCCCCAAGATTAATGACTAAAGCTCCTTCCACTGGCTTGACATCAACCCATTGATTTTGATAAAGAACTTGGAGGCCACCAATGTTATCTTGAAGAAGGATAGTGAAAAAATCTGGGTCACTGTGTTCTGTTGTTCCCATTGTTTTATTAGGTTCTGGACATGCTGGATAGTAGTGTGAGATTAGTGCATGTCCTTTACCACATTCAATCTCTTCCAAATACTTGGCCTTCAATCCTAAGGCCTCCGAAAGCAGCTCCAATAGGGTAAAGCCCAATTTCTTTACATGGGAAGAGTAAAGAAACGTGATTTCCCTGTTAAATTGCCAAAATAGTAATAATAGCAAATTGTTATGAAAATATTAAATATTTGGATGTAGTAAATTATATATTTTTTTTCTTGAAGATTTAGAAAAATTTTAAAAATACTCCTAATATTTAATTTTATCTATGACATATGAAATAAGTTTCAATTCTATTTCACTGTGACTACTTTTTTTTGATACGCATAATTCATTGTGACTACTTACTACTAATTTTTTTTATATAGTCAACAATTTCTTCAATGTGTTTATTTTTTGTTGGGTTTGGTTCCCTTTCAACATGGAGAAAAGAGTCAAAGACCCAATGCTAGCATCCATAACTTTGAGAAGAGTGAAATGGCTCAAGGTGTGCTAACTGCTAAGGTTCAGTAGCAGTGGTCTCATTCTTATCAAGAACACCAATCACCGAGAGAAAAAAGAAAAGAGAGAACCCCATCCATGCTTTTTAGCAGAGAAGCATATTTCGAGCGTTCGTTTCTTAATCGTTTACCACTGGATTAATTATTAGGTGATTAAGAATATTTAATTAATTTTATTTTCACTAATGTTAATCCTCTAATAAACTTAATTAATAAATGGATTAAAATTTGTGATTGAATTAATTAAAGTTAATTGACATACGTCAATGCTTAAATGTTAACTAATTGATTATTCTTAAATATTGCTTAGAATTTTAGTTAGTAATAAGGATTATAATTTATATTCTCAACCCTAACTAACACCTCTTAGAATTTAAATTCATAATTTTTTAATTGCCTTGATTAATTATTTAACTTTTTTTAGTTTAATTAGTCACTATTTTAATTTAGCTTTTATCTAATATATTGTTCCAATTACTAGTTAGTTCTCTTATTTGCTTGTCAACTTAGACATCGCTTGCAATTAAACATAAATTTCACTCTTAACCAAAAGCGTCCTTTATTCAATTTCTAGAAAAAATATTCGAGATTTAATACTTCTAATTTTAATTCTATTTGTGACATCTTTTAATTAAATTTGAGTATTGTTATTTATCGATTGGGATAACTATAACATAATTATTTTTTGAATTTGAGAATTTTTTAATCGGTCTTAAATAGTGCACCATAGCTCTATGGTGGGAAAAGTTTGGCCGGAACAACACCTCAGCTTTTATGATATTTTTTTTTAGTGATTACTATTGTATAGAGTGAAGATTCAGTCTACACACATAGATGGATACTTGTCGCTACTTAATAGGAGTATTTGTTCTTTTAGCAATAGTGCATGGAGACATGAGCAGAAGCATGTGGCCCACAAGTGGGACCAATATTTTTTGGATTAACTGCAAATTTTTACTCACTTTTAAAAGTAGGTTGCCTTAGAGTTAATTCTTTTATTAAAAAATAATAAATATTTTATTTCTTATTAAAAATTGATAATTATACGTGGAAAAAATTGGCCTTTTACACAAAGATAGCGCTTATCCATTTGAAAAACATTAACGATGGCGACTGATTAATTTAGGAAAATAAACATATTCACAAGACATTTATTTGTTCCAAAATAAAACTAAAACAATTGAAACAATTAGTTTAATCACAATTGATTAAAAAAAATCTTACAATTATTATTTTTGTCTTATTTAAAAAAAATTTATTATAGAAACTTTTTTTTGTTTTGTTTTTTAAAGAAAGATATTGTTGTTTTCTTAAAAAAGAAAATAATTTATTTTTTTATAAAAATATTTTTTTAAAAAATCATCCAAATGTTTAAAATTTAATTAAAATGGTACTGTTATTGTATATCTATGTTGGCCAAACAAATCTAATCAAATTATTTATTTTTATACTAAATAGAAGATTATATCAATGTCAAATCGAAGAAAAAATATCATCGAAATAAACTTTTATTTGATATTGAAATAGTTTTCTATTTAGTATAGAATAAATAATTTAGTTGGACAAAATAAGTTTACAGCTAAAATTATTGTAATGTAAAATACTTTTTTTTAATTTTTCTTTTCTTAAAAAAGTCCATCCGAAATAGCATTAAATATAACAACACCCTCTAATTAGATTTTAGAATATGCTATTTTTTTCTATTTTATCAGTTAAATAATTTGAAATATTCTTATAAATTTTTTTATCATGATAATATATATTAATACTACATGATATTATATTTGTGATGTACAAAGTTTTATTTTTGACCCGTCCTCAACCAAATTTTTTAATTCGTCCTTGATAACAATTGTAGTTTTTTTTAAATGTTCATAAATTTTGATTACGTTAACCACAATTGGTTACAAATATGATAATTTTTTAGTTATATGTTGTTTAATCTGATTGCCGGTATTGAGCTTTATAAGTGTAAATTAATTAATTAATTATTAAAGTTATTTGTTAAAACGTGATTAAGTTTTTGAAAAAATTGAGTTAAGACTTCAAATACTGATTGTTTTGATTTTTTTAATTTTGAAAAAAAAAACAAATGTCTTGGTGAATATGATTATTTTCCTAAATTAATTAAGAAATGTTCTTTAATAGGATGAGCATTATGTCATTATCTTCTTGAAGAAACCACGTATAATTATCTTTTTTTCATAAGAAATAAAATATTTATCATTTTTTTCAAACAAAAAATTAACTCCAACCAAACATATTTTTAAGAGTCATTGCAATTATTCCAACAAATCTTGGATCCCACTTGTGGGCCACATGCTTCAGCTTTTATCCCCATGCACTATTGCTAAAAGAATAAATTCTCCTATTAAGTAGTGACAAGTGTCCATTTACATATGTAGACTGAATCTTGTATCAACATAGTAATAATCCCTTTTTTTTTTATTCATATTCGTATGCTTTTGAAACTTTGCTTATTTGACTTATTGTGTAAACATTTGTGAAGTGACTTATAACTCACCCTAGATGGCGAAAGTCCAGTAGCCAAAAGCATCACTAGCATGCGGCACGTGGAATCTCGTGTGAATCAGCAAGGATCGTAAGACTAAATACTCCTAAGTGATAATGAAAAAATTAAATTAGATCAAAAGTCTAATTTTTTTTTTTAGTATTGAATAAAGGATCCATATATATATATATATGTGTGTGATATTTTATTTTTGTTTTTCCTCTGTTATTGGCCTTATTTTTTGTTACTGTCCTCCTTACCATGAGTGTATATTTTTGCTCCTCTTACTCTTGTAAATAGAAAATTGTATATTTTATCTCTATTATTTTTTAACAATTGTGTTTTGTGACAAGTGTGAGAGAGCAACCATCAATTCACATAGCTGAACCTGGAACAGGGATCACGACGAGGCTTACGGTGAGGAAGAAGTAGATTTATGTCCATTATTATTATTATTATTATTATTATTATTATTATTATTCAACTACTACTACACAAATTGGTACCTTTGATTAGGTGGTAAATTAAAAGAAAAAGGTTAGCTATCATTATTTTTAATTTATTTAAACTATTATTTCTAACTATTACCTTTTGACACTTTAAATTTATAATTTAACATTATATTTCAATCAATATTTTTTAATATTAATGGCTAAATGATGGCTAAAATAAACTAAAATTGATTATCATTTAATATTTCAGTGTAGGTATTATCTTATATTTTATTGGTTGATTTTTAGTTAATATTATCTATTATCTATATTTAAATGTAATTTAATTAGGTGGTTAATGAAAAAGACTGGAGCTAATTCGATTTATATATTTAATCAATAATTAACTAAAGATTTTTATATATGCAAGATTAAATATGGAGAGACCCATATGTCAGTTTGTGTGGATTAAAAACCAACCAATAAAATATAAGATAATACCTGCAAGGTGTGGGCAATTCTTTAGGGTTGGGAGGCTGTGGAGCCATAGCAAAAAACATGCTATCTCTCCAGTTTGCAACTTTTGACTCATACAAATCAAAACTGCTGTTATATCTTACTTTCCTTGATCTGTCACGGCTGTAATATTCTTTCTTCAAATCATGTGGCTGTTCGTGAAACCCACGAACTCCTTCAATCATCTCATCAATGATTTCTTTGGGGACTCCATGATTCACAACTTGGAAAAACCCAAACTCTTCACAAGCTTCACGAACTTGGTCTATTATCAACTTTCTCCCACCAGAGCTTCCATCATCGTTTTCAACCTTGATGAGATCTATCACTGGAATCTGAAACTCTGCAGAAGAAGATGGTGATTTTGAGGGTGATGTTTTGTGTGGGGTTTTATTATTGTTGATGAAAATCTGAGGAACTTTTGATATGCCAGCATCAATTAGTCCCTTGACACCGGCTTTGGTTTCATCAAAGGCCTTTAGCTCTTTAAATCTTTGGCTTTGCAATAATAATTCCTGTTCTTGGTGTTGGGTTGTTGGATTGAGTTGGACATGTGGGTTATCCACCATTTTTCTGGGTTTAGAATGCATCTTCTGAGTGGTATTTACCAATTAACTGTAATAATTGGTATATGGTCATGATTTATGCTCCGGTTATAATATATGAAAGGGATGAATAAGTTAATAAATAAAGGGCGGCTATATAAAATCATTAGGTGAATGTTGCGCTGCCATCTTTAAAATTTTGGCAATATCCCCACTATTCAATATTCAATAGTACTAGTTTGGATGCTATTATTTGGTTAAAATAAGATTTTTTTTGATAAAAAAGATCTTTTTATATTTTTTAGTGTGTTTGGGTAATTTCTAATAGTAAAAGTAAAAGTACTAGTAAAATAAAAAAATATCTTTTTTCAGAAAATGTGTTTTAATATAATATATAAACAAAAAAGATTTTTTATATTATTGTACCCAAATACAATTGATAAATAAAAAGATATTATTACATGAGATACCCAAACATAAAATTATTTTTATTTTTGTAAAAGATCTTTTAAAAAAAATCACTCCGAAAAAGATCTTTTTCAAGAAGCTCGCCCAGACAAGCCCTAAGTTGATTGTTTCACAAGCGTCTAATTTTATTCGTGGATAAGTGTTCAAGCTCTTTGCTTAACACATGGTAACAAATAATGTAAAACAACAATGCTACATAACCAATGAATTAGTAACTAACAATGACCAATAAAAATTAATCATCCAAAGTTAAAAATAGATCATCTAAAATCATAAAGTCCAATCTTCTAACAAACTAAAATTAATCTCCAAAATTAATAAAATAACAAGTGCTGATGGTTCTACCATGTATGTAGATCCAGGTATTCCAACCTTACACTGTCCAAAGCTTAGAGTCTTATTGCACTTCTATCCGCCATCATCACCTCATGTTCACGACCATCATGACCACAACATGGATTCATATTCATGGAACTTGATGACGCTGAGAAATAGGCTCGGTGGGTCTATGGTACAGAAAGAATGACATATATACTTGTTGGAACTTGTCGTATTCAACACCCATCACAGCGCCACCATCACTCGCCGCTGTGGTGTCCTATCTTCCTCCTTTGCACTTACTTCAATTCTCTCTTCCTTCCCTGCCCTGCTTCAAGGCAGCAGCGCCAGCAGCTTCCGAAGCTAGTGAAAGCGGCACTCTTTGTGCTGACCGAAAGTGTTGTTGGCATCGGTGGCACTTAGTTCTCGGTAGAAGAAAAAAAAAAAAAGAAGGAGAAGATTTGAACACGTTGGCTATAATAGTTGTTAACATTATTGTCTAGGGGGATTTTCTCAATGTAAAAAGCAATACTACATAATTGTTATGGGTATAAATGTAAATTGGTTTTGAGAACGAATTTTAAATTTCAAAAGGTATAAAATAGTAACAGGACATAATTGTAATGGGTATAAATGTCAATTGCGTTTAAGAAGTAATTTCAAATTCCAAACTTTAGCTCTAGAAAAACAAAAGAAAGAATTCAAATGGATAAAAATTGGATCGAATTTTACTATTGAATTTTGGGACAAAATTTTAAATTTCAAGATAAAAATTGGAAAAAAATTTTAAATTTCAAATATGAATTTAAATAATTGGATTTAAATTAATGAAGATAAAAAAATTAGGAAGAAATTTTACCATTATCGATTATTGAATTTCAAATCTAAATTTTGAATAATTGGATTTTAAAAAGATAAGATAATGTTTTGCAATAAAAATAAGATTTATTCATTTCAAATTTAAAAGGGATTTTACCATAAAAATTTTTGGATTTCAAAAATAAAATTTTAGGAGAGAATTTGTTACGAGAGTATAAGTTTGTTATTTGACAAATATCCAATTTAATGAACTCACATTAATACCAATAAAAATAAAAAGAAAATCTTAAAAAAATGGGTAAAAATTATATTATCAAAGAGTGAAGCTAACGGTGAAGCTTGTCCTCCACGCTGCGACGCTGGAGCTGCTGTAACGGTGACAGGATCGGCGAGAGTACTGGTCTCTGACCTTGATCCTCTTGAAGTTCCTTAAGTAGAATGCGATATCCATGATTTTATCCTCAATGGGTCGCTCCCTTCTTCTTCCCCTTTGCTTTACTGCTATTGCTTCCTGACTGCTTCTTTTCACTTTCTTCCGAGCAATTAAAACACCAAAATCTCAAAAAGAAAAAAAATCCACAATTATATTATCAAATGCCACTCACTATAGAAGAATTATGGTAATAATATCAAATGTCATAATTAACAAATAGTGATGCTACACAACCAAGCAATTTCAACAATCAAGCTCAGCCAAGAAAAAATAACCACTCTCATCTAAGAACGTGAAAACAGGTGCGTTCTTCTTCTCCCATTTCTTTTGCAGCTCTTCCCCCTCATCCTTCTTCTTCTTGCTACGTTGCCATCGTCGTTGTCGTCGCTGCAGCCTCCATCGTCATCGTTGTTGTCGTCGTCGTCTTCTTCTTCTTCTCCTCATCATCCTCCTCCATTTTCTCTTCTTTTTCTCTGTTCTACATTCTTCTTCCTCTTCCTCCTTCATTGCGGTTTTCAAAACAGAACCAGATTTTACAAAGAAAAGAAGTGGATTTCCTTGAAAAAATGAATTGTGTTTCGTTGAAAAACAGAACCAGATTTCTTTGAAAATTAGAAACGGATTTCTTTGAAAAGGAGAACCGGATTTTTTCTCCTCTTTTTCTTCTTCCACTTCGTCTTTGTCTTCTTCTTCTTCTTCCTCCTCTATCTCCTCCTCCTCCTCCTCCTCATCCCCCTCCTCCTCCGCTTCTTCTTCTCCATTTTCTCTTCTTCTTCTCTACTACATTCTTCTTCTTCGTCCTCCTTCATTGCTGTTTTCAAAACAGAACTTGATTTTATAAAAGAAAAGAAGTAGATTTCGTTGAAAAACAGAACCGGATTTCGTTGAGAAAGGAATTGTATTTCGTTGAAAAATAGAACCGGATTTCTTTGAAAAATAGAAACAGATTTCTTTGAAAAGGAGAACCGGATTTCTCTTCCTCCTCCTCCTCCTCCTCCCACTACAAGATATTCTCATATTTCCGTCGGATTTTCCGTCGGATTTTAAGCGAAAATTCGACGGTAATGAAGTTTCCGATGGAATTTCCGTCGGATAATTACCCGACGCAAATATCCTCGACGGAAAATATTTTCCGTCGGATTTAGCTGTCCGACGGAGAATTTACGTCGGATGAATCCGACGGA
>JASCZI010031540.1:6667-16682 GCA_036250425.1 Stylosanthes scabra
GGTTTTTTGTTTGATTATGAGTGCTTGAACCCTTAAATGGTGAATACTAAAGTGATTTGGGATTCTGTTAATCTAGATATAAAAATTCTGCTCAAATAGGTTTAACATTCCGCTCAATTTGGTTTAACAACAATAAGAACAACAACGACAAAACAACACAAACCACAATCACCATCACGTAACAGAGGAAGGAGAAGAGGTAGAAGAAGAAGAACAACAACAACCACGTAATAGAGGAGGAGGAGGAGGAAGAAGAAGAAGAAGAAGAAGAAGAAGAAGAAGAAGAAGAAGAAGAAGAAGAAGAAGAAGAAGAAGAAGAAGAAGAAGAAGAAGAAGAAGAAGAAGAAGAAGAAGAAGAATGCAACATAAAAGAAGAAGGAGGATGAGAAAAATAAGAGAAAGAGGTGGAGTACGAAGTGGAGGCGGAGTATGAAATGGAGACGAAGGCAACGATGGAGGCGGGGTGGAGATAGAGGCGGAGGTGGTGAAGAAGAAGAAGAAGAAGGAGGAGGAGGAGGAGGAGGATAAGAAGGAGGAGGAGGAGAAGAAGAAGGAGGAGGAGAAGAAGAAGAAGAAGAAGAAGAAGAAGAAGAAGAAGAAGAAGAAGAATAAGAAGAAGAAGAAGAAGGAGAAGAAGGAAGATGATGACGAGAAGGAGGAAGAAGAAGAGCGCGTTTCACGAGATGTGTTGGGGCGCGTGTAGGAATAATGTGTCTGGGTATGTGTTTGGGGAAATTGTGTGTTCCCCTATAATAATTGTAATACATTTTCTCTTCCTTTTAAACATTATGAGTGTATCTGTTAACATATATTGACCACTGTTAGAGTATAATTAGGTTAATTAGAATCAATTAGAATCAGTTAGTGTAATTTACATTATTTAGCATATCTGTATATTTATTGTAGGATATTTTGCTTTTATGACTTTGATTCCTCTAACACCTATAAATATCCCTTTGTACATTGTATATTTTATAATTCAGAATACACATAATACATTCTCTTCGGATTACTCTCTTGTTTCTAACATGGTATCAGAGCATAGGTTGTTTTTTTTCATGGAACATTAGTTTCCTCCTTAGAGTTGTTTTTCCGTCACTTTTGCGCTCGTTTTTCGTCCCTCTCCGACGCTTTGGTTCGTCACCGCCCTCACCACCGCCTTTGTCTCGCCGTCACGAGTCCAACGAGCCCAACCACATCACTAGATGCCTTCGCACGCGCTGTCATGCGCCGCCTGAAGGTCTGTTGCCCACCTCTTCATCTTTCTCTCCAGAAGCACAGCTACCGTTGGATCTGTTTTTGCTGTCCACGGCCCAGATCTTACCATGTGTCGCCACTTCAAGGATCTTAGTCTTTCTCTCTAGAAGCCACTTCTGCCGTTGGATCTGTGTACACCGTCCACAGTACAGATCTTGCCAGGCGTTGCAGATTCAAGGATTCCACAGATCCGTTTCAGCGACCCGGTCCGACACGTCTTCGTGACCCGACCTGGTCTGAACCGTTCCCGTAAGCAGGCCGCCCTGACCATCTCCGTGACCCGACCCGGTCCAACCCATCTCGGTAACCAGACCCGGTTTGACCCATTCCCGTGTCCCGACCCGGTCCGACCTCCGTTTTGCTGATATCTTTTCATTTCCGGCCTCTGTTTTCTCCATTTTTTCACTGAAATTGCCATTTCCCCTCCTCTTCTTCTTTGTTTCCACTATTATGGAAAAACCAGATATTTATCAACCTATTCCCGTTATCCTTAATGGCTCCAATTATGCTCATTGGGTTGAAGCTATGAGAGGTTTTCTTAAAGGGCAAATTATGGCGTCATGTGACCGGTGATATTGTTTGTCCTGTTAAGTCCACTGTGTCTACCACATCAACCGATGGGACCTCAAAATCCACGGAGGTTGTTGAGAAAGATTTTGCTGAGAAGTTGGAAGATTGGGATAGTAAAAAGCATCAGATTATTACTTGGTTTTGCAACACTTTTGTTCCAGGTATTCATTTACAGTTTGGGTTTTTTGAAACTGCTAAGGAGGTATGGGATCATTTGGCAAAACATTATACTATTTCTGATCTTTCTCATCAGTACCAACTGCTAAAGGAACTCCATAGCCTTAAGCAAGAACGTGGACAAGCAGTTTTTGATTTTCTTGCTCAAATGGAAACTATTTGGGATCAATTAAACTCTTGTGAGCCTGTTCTTAAAGATTCCACCGATGCTAAGGCATATGAGAATTATCGCAACTGCACACGTCTCATACTGTTCCTCATGGCCCTTACTGATGATTATGAGTCAGTTAGAGCTTCTCTTCTTCATCATAATCCTTTGCCTAACCTTGAAGATGCGCTTCCTCGCCTTAAGTCCGAAGAAACTCGACTAGGGTTGACTCGCTCAAAGAGTGACCATGTTTTTGCTGCCACCGACAAAAAGGAAAATTTTGTCGCAACTGCAACTCCCCTGGGCACCCGTTCTCAGAATGTCCCTCTATTGAATGTCGTAAATGCAAACAGAAAGGACATATTGGCTCTAATGTCCCAAACTATTCTATCATTATTGTAAGCTCACGGTATACCTGATCACTGCCTGCCCTACTCGCTCACCACGTTCAGATCAGAACAAGTATCACCCTCGTCCCTACTACTCTCAGAATGTGCCTACTTCTACTACTGCTGTTGCTGCTACTGACTCCACCATCCCTTCTCCTTCCAACCCACTGTCTGTTTCACCATCCGACATTGAGTCTCTTCTTAAACAACTCCTCTCATTTTCTGGTAATACCTCTGCTGCTCTTTGCATTCCTCCAAGTAATTCTAGATGGTATTTTGACTCGGGTTGTTTTAATCATATGTCTCATTTGCGTCGTCTTTTCTTGTCTTTGTCTACCACTACTAATGCACCTTCTGTCAACATCGCCGATGGTTCCCTCTTGCATGCTACCCATAAGGGTCTCATTTCACAGTCAAATCTTAATCTCCCCGATACTTATTTTATTCCAAAGTTAAATTTTAATCTTATCTCTGTCAGCTTGTTGAACACGGTTTTAATGTCAATTTCTCTGTTTCTGGTTGTCATGTGCAGGATCGTCGGATGGGACAAGTCATGGGACTGGCTGTAAGGTCGGAAGGTTGTTTGAGCTTGAAAACCTTCATGTTCCTTCTACAAATCTTTGTGCTGTTTCTTCTCCTTCTACACTTCACATGTGGCATCGCCGTCTTGCTCACACCTCTTTAGGGAAATTGCGTCCTCTTTTGTCCAAGGGAGTCTTAGGTCCAGTTAATAATGAGTCTTTTGATTGTATTTCTTGTTAAACTGCTAAACAACCAGCTTTATCTTTTCATAATAACTCTTCTCTTGCTTGCTCTCCTTTTGATCTTATTCATTCTGATGTTTGGGGTCTCGTTCCTACCGTTTCTATGGGAGGGGCTAGATATTTTGTGGTATTTATTGATGATTATTCACGTTTTACTTGGGTTTACTTGATGGCTAATCATCCTGAGCTGCCTCAGCTTTATATTAACTTTGCCACCATGATTAAAACTCAATTTCCCAAGGTCATTAAAGTCTTTCGTCGCGATAATGCTATGGAATATCGTGACTCCAAACTTTTAAATTTTCTTGCTGAACAGGGGACTTTGTCTGAGTTTTCTTGTCCTGGTACCTCTCAACAAAATGGCAGAGCTGAACGCAAACACCGTCACATTATCGACTCTGTTCGTGCAATGCTTCTTTCTTCTTCTTGTCCTGAACATACTTGGGAGAAGCTGTTCTCACTGCTGTTCATGTCATCAATAGACTCCCTTCTTCTGTCCTTGGTAACATTTCTCCCTTTGAGCATCTTTATCATACTTCTCTAGATTATAGCTCTCTTAGTGTTTTTGGTTATGTCTGTTTTGTCCTCCTTCAGCCTTATGAACATACTAAACTTGAACCTCGGGCTCGCATGTGTTGTTTCCTTGGTTATGACACTAAACACAAGGGTTATCGATATTGGGATCCTATCTCTAGACGTATTCGTATATCTCGTCATGTTGTATTATGGGAACATCACATGTTTTCTAGTTTTTCAACTTTTGAGTCCATTCCTTCTACATCATCACCATTTTTCACTAATCCCAATGTTGATCTTTTTCCTAGTGTTGATACTACAGGTTCTATCTCAAATCCACCTCTCTAGGCTCATACTTTTCCGCCTTCTACATCTCCCGATGATTCTAGACCGGACGATGCTCCTGTACTTGCTGTCATTTGATGCGACGAATTCTTTTAACACAAGAACTTCGTAACAATCTGATAAGTGTATCGGACCAAGTAGTACCACTTATGAGTGGGTATCGTTTCCACGAGGAAAGAGGGATTAAATAATATAGCCATTTGATATCTTTAATTAGACTGAGTACAATATGTGGTTTATACAATTGCTTAAAGAACAAGAAAACTAAAAGAACATCATACAAGAAACTGAACAAGTAATATTTGAGTACAAGAAATCTAAAAATCATTCAAAATAATTACAAGAATGAGAGAAAGATTCAAATGTAAAAGGGGCAAGATCAAGGAATTGGAAATGTTCACCAACTATTTTTCCTAATCCAATTTTTACTTTTCTTATTCTGCAAGCATATTACTAATTCATCATGAATCCTAATATAACTAAATCCTAATCTCTCAGTGATCTAGTTTCTCTTTAACCTAATTAATCATCAATCTCTTGACTAACTAAACAAGAAAAGAGATAATACACATATCTTGATTTAAACCTATGATAATCAACAATATTCTTGGAAAGAATTAAATGTCACATATCCAATCTCATGCAAAACTTTATTGAATTATTAAAGATTCTAATACACATTAAATCACATGCTCATCTCTAAGTCAGTAAAGATAATATGGAATGATTCTTGATTATGTTTGAATGCCTATTTTCTCAAACTCAACAATTCAAAACATGGAAGATCTAACTACTTCTCAGTAAATCAAATCTTTAAAGATCAATACAAAGAATCAAACAAGAAACAAATCAATTATTTATGTGATAGAAATACTGATTCATATATGGCACAATCATTCAAAGATTATCTCTAATTCAATGATCAAAGGTGAAAGACAATTCTTGAACTAATTTGTGATAACCAAGATTAATGTAAAATCAAATTCTATGTCACCTTATTCAACTAAACTTCAATCCTGACATTTCACAAATCATACATAACATGTTTAATCTCAAGAACTACTATAGAAACTAAACAAAAGCAAGAATCAATTATACCTCTCGGTTGGATTTGATTCTTTAATTGATGAACAAGAAAGATCCAATGAATTGTTGAAGAACTTGCAGATACAGAAAAGATAATTGAATTTATTCAAAACATATTGGAAGAACAGAGCTCCTTTCCCTCAATATTTGATAGGTTTAGTTCCTCATGATGATGAGAAACTCAAAGAAAGCTATGAATACAAATCTTGAGTTCTTGAGCATTTGAAAAACTCAAAACTTGCAAAAGAAAAGAGAAATCTAAACTCTGCTATGTTATTCAATTCTAAAACTAGATGATGTTGAATCAATGAATGTCAATCTCCAAAAGACTAATTTTTTTACCTATTTATACATTAACATATGACCTAAATGAATTACGAATTCCTTGAAATGAAATTTATTAAATTCTGAAATCTGCAGAATTCTAGGCTAAGTTTTGGGTGCCTAGACTTTTGATGTGGCGCCTAGACTTTGGGTGAGTGATCCACTTGAGTGTTGTGAGCAACGCCTAGGCGTGGTGAGTGGTGAAGCCCACGCCTAGGCATGTGTGGTCATGTTTGGGCTGCAAGTTCTCTATTTTGTGGCCTCTCCTCTGTTTTCTCTGTTTTCTTGCTTCTCAAGCTTCCTTATCCAATTTTCTTGTAAATCATTAACAAAATACTCAAAGTATCTAATTGATTGAAATATTGATTTATTACAATGAATATCAAGCTAATTATGTACTAAATTATGCATGAATTAGTAGGAAAAACTCTTAATGATGCTTATGCATCATCATTCCTCCATCCTCCACACGTTCTACTAGGGTAAGAAATCCACCCCCTCATTTTCTTGATTATCATTGTTTTTCTACTATTCTTCATCACCATGAACCTAAGTCTTTTCGAGAAGCCTCCACAAATCCACATTGGCAGCAAGCAATGTAGGAAGAAATCCAGGCGCTTGACAAAGCACACACTTGGGACTTGGCTGATCCTCCTTCTGATCAAGAAGTTATGGGCAGTAGATGGGTATACAAGATCAAGACTCGCTCTGATGGGTCTATTGATCGTTATAAGGCACGTTTGGTTGCTCAAGGATGCACGCAGGAGTATGGTATTGATTATGAAGAAACTTTTGCTCCTGTTGCTCGTCTCACATCTGTTCGAGCTCTGCTTGCCATTGCTGCAGTCAAAAAATGGTCTCTCAGTCAGATGGATGTGAAGAATGCTTTTCTCAATGGGGATTTAAAAAAGAAAGTCTATATGAAACCACCACCGGGATATCCTTGTCCTTCTAGCAAAGTCTGTCTTCTTCGTAAGGCACTTTATGGTCTTAAGCAAGCTCCTCGTGAATGGTTTGAGAAGTTCTGCACCACTGTATGCAATCTTGGTTTTACTTACAACCCTCATGAAAATGCTCTCTTTATTCGTAAAAGTGAGTGTGGGGTTGTTCTTCTCCTTCTGTATGTTGATGACATGATCATTACTGGAGATGATGTTGATGGCATCTCTGATCTTAAAGTATCCCTTCACCGCACTTTTGAGATGAAAGATCTTGGTTCTCTTAGTTATTTTCTTGGGCTTGAAGTCATATCTTCAGATGATGGTATCTCTCTCTCTCTCAAGCTAAGTATGCTTCGGATCTTCTTGATCGAGCGGGAATTACTAATAGTCGCACTGAGTCTACTACTCTTGAACCTAATGTCCGGTTCACTCCTATGGATGGTACTGTTTTGGATGATCCCACTCTTTATCGACAGTTAGTAGGAGGTCTGGTCTACTTGACTATCACACAACCAGATATCACCTATCTTGTTCATGATCTCAGCCAGTTCTTGTCGGCTCCTCGCACTACTCACTATGCAGCAGTTCTTCGCGTTCTTCGATACATCAAAGACACCCTGTTTCATGGCCTTCATTTTTCTGCTCACTCATCTTTACTTCTTCACGCTTACTCTGATGCTGATTGGGCTGGTGATCCGACTGATCGTCGTTCTACTACTGGTTATTATTTGTTTCTTGGGGACTCTCTCATTTCCTGACGAGCTAAGAAACAAACTTTCACTGCATGGTTGAATACAGAAACTGAATATCGTGCTCTTGCTGACACCACTGCTGAGGTTGTCTCCATTCGTTGGCTTCTTGATGACTTAGGTATTTCTCAGTCTTCCCCGACTGATGTTTTTTGTGACAACCGCAGTGCTATACAGATTGCCCACAATGATGTTTTTCATGAACGCACCAAACATATTGAGATTGATTGTCACTTTGTCCGGCAATGTCTTCTTATTGATGCTGTTCGTCTTATATCTGTTGGGACATTGGATCAGACTGCTGATATCTTCACCGAGGCTCATCATCCCACTCGATTTTGGACTTTCGTATCCAAACTCAAGATGGTGTCTTTAGCTCCCACTTGAGTTTACGGGGGCATGTTAGAGTATAATTAGGTTAATTAGAATCAATTAGAATCAATTAACATAATTTATATATTAGCATATCTGTATATTTATTGTAGGATATTTTGCTTTTATGGCTTTGATTTCTCTAACACCTGTAAATACTCCTTTGTACATTGTATATTTCATAATTCAGAATATACATAATACCAAGATTCTGAAAACCAGACCGGTCATCGAACCGCTCGAGTTAACGGTTAAAGGTTTTATAGGTCTAACCGGTTTAATCAGAGGTTCAACCATTTTTAATAAAATAATATATAAAATAAAAATAAAGACAAAAAATATAATTATATCATGAATTAAACCTTAAAATGTTTTTAAATTTAAAGTATTAGATCAATCAAAGTGTTATAATTTTACTGAAATATAATATATAAAGTCAATATTAAGTTTTTATATTAAAATAACTATTATTTTTATATTTTAATAATTTATTAATGAGTTTATGTTTATTCTATTAAAAAAAGACTAGGGAGCCAATATATTATGACCAATAGGGAGCCAACACATAGTTACGGATGATAACTCATATAAATTTTGGATGATAACTTAATTTTGGATATATGAGTTACGGATGATAACTCATATAAATTTTGGATGATAACTTAATTACTGGCTCCCTAACGTTGGTTCCGTAACACTGTTCATTATATCATTATACACAAGTATTTATTAAAGAATAATATTAGTAAATACCATATAATTATGGAATAAAAAAAATAAGATGTGATTAATTCAAAAGATATATTTTAGTGTTTATATTTTAATTTCTAAATATTTAATAAAAATAGTTTTTATATTAATAATGATGCATAAATAAATTTATAGTTAATTTATAAATAAGTGCAAATTAAAATTAAAATAAAAAATAAATATAAACTAGTAGTTAAAGGGCAGCTTTTTATATATATAAAATAATTTGTCTTTATTTTTTTAACATGTTCATGTGGCCTAGTGGCAAGGAGTGTTTTTAAGATGCCAAAGGACATGGGTTCAAACCCTATTCCCAGCATTTTGGAATAAAATTCTTGTTGCTGGGGAGAAAACTAGCCGAATCCCGGATCGGTTCGATGTCGTGATCATGTCCGATCACCGGTTTAACCGGTTCGACCGGCCGGTCCGGTCCGGTTTTCAGAACTATGCATAATATATTCTCTTCAGATTACTCTCTTGTTTCTAACAAACACAATCATATATTATTTTTAAATATAATTTAATTTTTTTATTATCACCTTTTAAGTGTGTTCAGCATGTTTTTCAATATTTTTAATTAATTTTTCGGTCAGTAAATATTTATCTTTTCTAATTTTTATATATTCTATGTTAAAATATTAATTATTCTTTTTTATTTTAATTTTTTATTATTTATTTTTTAGAAAAAAAATCCAATTGCTCGATACCTTTTCTTTCTAACAATAAGCTAATCGATTTTTTTTTTCATTTTTTAAACTTAAACATTTCATCTTAGATGGAATTCATATACTACATTTATATTGTCCTCTTTTAAAATTTATATTGATTTTTATTTTTGGGTATATATGTTGATATAATATATAGTTTTGAACAATTTATTTTAAATTTAACCAAAAGTTATTTATTACATACACAATTTTGTATTTCAAAAATAATAGATTCACTCTTTTCTCTCAATAATTACTAATCAATAATAACAATTAGTTTTTGAAATGTTAATTTTGTGAGATCTGAGATGATTTTGACCTATTTAACATTCTCAAAGAAGGAATTTTAACATAAATAAACTTATGTGTGTAACATATATAAACTATTATCTAATTTTTTAATTTAAGATCTTTTTTTATACTCAATATGAAGCTATTGTTTTGTTTACTTGGTATACTTAATTTTTTTTTCTCATAAGATGTTTCTTTTTACTCAATATTAAGTAAAAAAAAAATAATAACTTGATATTTAGTATAAGAAACATCTTAAATTAAAAGAACTAGAAATGTTATGTGTATTAAATTTCGAATGTTATTTATAATCGTTTATGAATTTTATTTGTGTTAAAATTATTTCTTTATGATTAACGATGTCAAAATTATCTTAGATCTTACAAAATTTCAAAAATTAGTTATCATTATTAATTAGTAATTATTGATCGAAAGAAAATTAAATTTATTATATTTGAAATACAAGACCGTGTATATAAGAAATAACTTCTGGTTATTTAAAATAAATTGTTTAAAACTATATAACACTACTACATTGCACCCATGTACCGACGGCTATTACCGACGGCTTAGGAGCACGGTGTGTACCGACGGCTTAGCCGTCGGTATAAGAAATAGAGCCGTCGGTA
>JASCZI010031541.1:0-16663 GCA_036250425.1 Stylosanthes scabra
AAACTTCTAAAGCCTAGCAACCTTCACCTATTCTACCAGCTAAATTGGGATAATTGGATTGAAGTCAACCTGCAACAACAATTGGGGAAAGATCACCATCTAGAATGGAGAGATCTTTTCATAATTACTTGCTGGAATCTATGGCAGTGGAGAAACAGGGAAAAACATGAGCCAAACTATACAAGACCTAGAGACCCTCATTCACAAATTCTCAAACAGGTTCATAACATAAGGGAAGCTTTCAAGAAGGCTAACCTGGTAGGGCGCAGATTGGAGAAGATGGAAATTAGAATCAAATGGAGTCCACCCCCTCAAGGTTGAATCAAATTGAACTCTGATGGTTCATCAATGGGAGTCTCCAGAAGAGCTGGTTGTGGCGGGGTACTCCGAAATGAACAAGGAAGATGGCTAGCTGGTTACTCTTTCAACATGGACACGGTGACGGCTTACAATGCGGAACTTCAAGGAGTGGTTGAAGGATTATCTCTGGCTTGGAGGTTGGGGATTAGAAGGTTGATTATTGAAAGTGATTCAGGGGGCAGTGATTAGCTTGGTAACAGGGAGAAAGAATTTAGCTAACCACCCAAATCCTTTAGTTAGAAGAATCTTTGAACTAAAAAAGAATGATTGGAGCATCTCTTTTGAACAAATATATAGAGAATCAAATAAAGTAGCTGACTATCTTGCCAGGAAGAGTGTTGAGCATCAACCTGGCCTTTTGTTTTGGGACTCTCCGAACCCAGCAATTAGAAGACTCCTCGTAGAAGATGAAAGAGGGGTTTCCCTCCCTAGGATAGTTTGTTGTTAATTTGCTTTGTTTGTGTTTTTGGGCCTCAGACCCTTCTATAATACCAAAAAAAAAAAAAAAAAAGTAAGTGTTAGAAATACGAATTTTATTTTATATTGAGTTAACTCTTAAATGAAACTTCAATATGTGACAAGGGTCAGGGGATACATTTTTTTTTTAAAGAAAACTTTCCTTATATTAGAAGTATTACATTTATGCAAGTTACGTCATTTCATTTACTATTGACTTAATTTAGTCTCTATTTTTCAGTCCATATCTCATAGTAAGTTTTAAACCAAACACAATAATAAATTTAATTTAATTTCTCAGTCTTAGTCTCTCAATATTAATCTCTGTCCCAAACGCTATTTTAAGGGGCACATGCGAGGTTAGGTGATGTGCTTTGGCAATAAATTTTGATAGAACTAACCCTTTAGATAAATTTACATTTACAAAATATTTGAGACAAAATAATTTACTTAATATTTTTTAATGAAAATTTTTATTAATTTTTAGGGCAAATTACCTAACTAAAATAAAAGGAGGAAAAATTAATCAGAATCCTCTAAAAGAAGAAGCATGATCGAATTCCCTTTTTTCCTTTATATGTAATACGTTGCAGGGTGTGAGGTATTACAATTTACACATAATACCCTGCAACCTGCCACGGATTACGTGTTAAAAAGGACACACATAATACGCTGCAGGGTGCCATGTATTACGTTAAAATTGCATAATACATTTCAGGGTCCCACGTATTATGTGCATATGTGAAATCCGTGGGACCCTCGTGGGTATTAGGGTTCAGGTTCAGTATATAAATAGGGTTTGAGAGTCATTTGTGTTGTTAGAGTGTGTAGAGAGTGATGGATGGGGCTAGAGGAGACTCATTCCTGACACTCGTTCATCACAACGGAAAAATAAAGAAAAGAACCTGAGAGGGTGTGAGATTTAAATGTGATTGTTCGACGAATGTGTTTATATCCGGTGGTACCTCGCTCGCGGACCTGCAAGCAATTATTGAACGAAGACTTGGTTTAGATGCCAGGAAGAGAGTTAGCCACATTTTCTATCGAGTTCCTGCGGCGGTGGTGTCAAGTGGGATCAAGTATGATTGCTTTAGCGTTGAGAGCGACGAAGATCTGCAGGTTTTGTTTCACTGTCGGCAGCAGTTCCCAGAGGTTCGGACGACCGAGTTATATGTCGAGATTGCTGATGTTGGGGCGAGTTCAGGAGGCTCGAATCCGCATCCACAGCCGGTCTATGTAGGGCCCACCCATTGTCCCCCGGATGTTGGTGGTCCGTCAATGGCACATGTTGCGTCTCCGTCATTTGATGTGAACCTACCACAAGGCAATGATGATGGGTATGACTTCGATGACAACCATTCATTCGATGAGCTTGCGGTTGCGATCGCCGCAGCACCGCAACCTCCGTCTCCACACATGGGTCATGTAGAGCCCGAACCGTTGGTCGAGGAAGCATTGCGATGTGATGGTTCAGATGAGGAGCCGATGATGATAGAGGGTGACAACGATGATGATGAGGGAACCATTCCCGTTTCACGGGAGGTTCCGACGAGCTCAAGAACACAGCAGTACCCTCCTCATTTCTCCACTCTGAACTTGGAGGCCGGTTCTGCTGCTGGTCCAGCTGATGGAGGTTCCGAGGCCTTTGTTCACGGTTCAATTGGTTCTAGTGTGGGTGGGGATAAAATAACATAATACTAACCTAATAAGGTAAACAATAAAAATAAAATAACATAATACTAACCTCAACAGTGACGTTGTGAGATACATGGAATATGCGATCTAAGCGATACGTTACCGACGCTGCTTCCGCTGCTGCCTCTTCCAATTGCTGCTGAGACATGGCCATTGAAACGAAAAACAATTGAATCCCAAAATCATACTATCAACTTCTCTCAACTTTCCCCTCAATCCAACTATTTTGCCAATTCCAAATGGGGTATCCGGAAAAGTGCCACGGATTTTAAAGCCTCCATTTGGGAGAGTGTGGGATATTACACAAAGCCCATCCCTTCATGATACGTGACAGACATGCACGTATCTTGGGCAGCATGCAGCCCACGTAATCCGTGGTAGGACTGCACGTACTCCACTTTTCAAGGCTGGAATCCGTTATCCCCTACAACGTATCATGTATTTTTAGTGATACTTGACAGGATGACATGTATTATATAGATGAAGAATAGGAGAATTTGATCCCACTTTCACAAATAAGACAATTCGGTCAATTTTTTCTTCTTTTATTTTATTTCAATCATTTGCCGTAATTTTTAACTTATTATACACATTTTAAAATAAAAAAAAAACACTGGAAACATTTTTAGTTTTAAAAAATTATAGATCATTAATTGACTTTTATTGTCAATAATTCAGAAATCAAACTGTCCTACATAATTCAATGAACAAATAATGAGCAGTGTGAAACCATCATGTTGTGCCGGATATTTCAAGTCCCCACTCTAATAAATATGCTACCTGGGAATTTTTGCCGTGGGAACTCCTAATCTATCTTTTTCTTTCTTTATTTATTTTTTAGCATGTGTGTTATGATCACACACCCACCCACACACATTAATGTTAGTAGATGTTTTAAATTTTTTATTTTAAAAAAAAAACCCTAAATATTTAAACTTTAAAATTTTCTATACCAACTTTTTTAATTGGTAACATGTCAGTTAAAAGCTATTTATATTTTTTAAGTTCTTCCTAATTTTTATATAATCAGAGCAAAATCATGAAGAAATTTATAAAATAATAAATTAATCATCTTTTAAATCAGAATATTGAAAGTAAAAAATAATAAAAATTGCAAATTAAAAATTGATTAAACAATTATTTTATGATATAGTAGTAGGATGCAATATGCAAAGAATTGATTATGTTGGTGGGTCCATGGTGATAAACACAAGTTAGTTCAATTCAGATTCAGCAGCATTATTGCAACTAAATTTGAAATGTCCTTTGTTTTCACACCAGTTACCACCACCCACCACCATTAAAAAAGACCACACACTACGTACTAGTACTCCTACTCCACTCTACTCAACTCAACTCAATTTAATAATTTAATATGCTTTCCACTTTCCAGTAAAACAAAATAGTATGCAAATCTCAGTCATGTCTTCCACTTTTCTTCAAAGCAAAGGAAAATCAAAGAACAAATAAATAAATAGCATATATAAATATAAATAATCTTAAAATATCAAGAAAGAAATAAAGAAAGGAAAGACATAGATGCTAATGTGGTCCCATGTTCCTTACATAACACAGATAAAGACTACTACAGCACCTTTTTCAAAAGAGAACAACCCCAGCCACACAATTAAATTCATCTTTATCAGTAAGTTTCCCCCCACCTTCTTTGGCTCTATCCCACCTCCACATACACATTCAATAACGTCATTCATCTGCTGCACACCATATCAAACAAACACATATTATTCACTAATATTTTTATATAAAGGAATGAGTTAATATACTAGCTAGCTGCTATGGTTTTGCTGGTTTCTGTAGCAGACATGTTTGAAATTTCATCATGGTCAAAATGATTACTAGCTATAGCCACACCGAAATGAACATTAACAAATGAAGCAATAATAGCTTACTATTTTTAAAACCAATGTGATTGATTGGATATGTGATAAATCTTAATATGATGAAGCAAGATCATTAGTTGTTAAATGTTCATAATCATCATTAATTAACATATATTATACCTGAGGGTATTCTAGAGTTGTTGGAAGCAAGATCAAGCCATGAATCAGTGTTCTTTGGTGGCCATTCACCAAAGAAGTGATGAAGAGGTCTCTGCTGTGTTGTTGTTGTTTTCTCAGTAGTGTTGTTGTCTTTCTCTTTGCTTGTTGATTTGAAGTCTGTCCCCAAAACAAAGCAATGCTGCTCTTGATTTCTTGGATCATCATTGTTACTATTGTTCATGATTTGGAAATGGGAATTATTTGATGATGAGTAGTTCTTGTAGGAACTCATTGACAGATTTTGTTGTTGTTGATGATGATGATGATGATGATGATATGAGTCATGAAGGTAGCTCCTAGCTGAACCTGAAGCTTCTGGGAAGAAAGATCTTTCATCCACATCCTCCCTCATTCCATGAATATGCCTGAAACCAATAATAACAACAATCAAAAGTATAACAACACACAACTAACAACATTTTCTAGAATCAAATGTAAATGTTTCTTGATATATACCAACCTATAGTCCTTTTCATCATGAGAATAAGACCCGGAGTCCATGAAAAGGTGGTGTGTAGTGGCATCTTGAGAAGAAGAAGAAGAACAAGAAGATGTTGATTGGGTGTAAAAGAAGGGGTTTTGGTAAGATTGAGAGAAGTATTGCTGCTGTGATGACTCAGATTGATGCAGAGAAGAAGATGATGATGAAGGCAGTGGGTTGAAACTGAAAGAACATGGTGATGCTGATGAAGGCATATTGTTGGTAATGGTATAAGAAGAGGAAGAAGATTGATGATGATTGATGAGTTGAGATGATGAAGAAATGTTGTTTGTGTTAGTGTTAGTGGTTGCAGCAGTTGATGAAGAAATTTCCACAGGCTTTCTTGAACGGTTCCTGCCTCTGTGCATGTGCCTTTCACAGTACTTAGAATCTGGATATGCTTCCTTAGAGCACCTCCATTTCTTGCCATCTGTTCTTCTGCACCTCCCTGGCTCTGGGTCTACTTTTCTGCCAAAACCCATTTGAAAATATGCATACCCAACTGCACCACCTATAACAATAACAAAAACCATTTCCTTTTTTTACTAAATAATTACTATCAACAATATGGAGAAATTAAAAGAAAGTGAGTTCGTTACTTGGATGGTGTGGGAAGAGTCTTGAAGAGATTGAGGAGTCAAGGCTTCTTTTGATTGAGAAAATGAGATCTGGTGGGATTGGGGTTCCTGTAACCATGTACTTGAAAACAAGAGCTTGTTGTTCAAGTTCTTGCCACTGATTTGGGGTGAAAGGAGAAGAAGACCTACTATTCCTTGCACTCACACTTAAACCTGCACTCATCATTCCCTTTTCTTTTCTTTCTTCCTTTTTTGATTGGGAGGGACACAGAAAAAGAAACAGCTATATATAATATATGATATGATGCTTTAAAAACACACACAACTAGTTACTATTGATGAAGAAGAACAACAGCGTCAAAAGCTTTCAAAACAAAAGTTAGAAGATGGTTTTTGAAAGACATGTTTTTGTGGAGGGGGCCAATGTTTTTTTTTTTTTTTTTAAATTTTGTTCAGATTCTTCTCTGTGATGATGCTTCTGGCTCTGAGGCTGAGTCTCTCTGCTAGGTGCTACCACCTCTTTCTCTTTGTGTTTCTCTCTCTAAAAAAACTCTCTTCTATTATGTGTTGGATGGGTGAGTGAGTCTGCTCTTATAATGACTGCACCTCTGTTGCTTCTGTTTTTTTCTCTGCAGCTGCCTTTGTTGCTGCTCTTGTCTCTGACATTGTTGCAGAAATTCATATACCAAAAGAAAATAATAATAATTCAGAATTCAAATGCATGTTGATAGTCCATGCACCTTTGGTTTTGGTGTCTCCACATCACTCCTCGAAAGTAGTGCCATTTTTATTCATTGTGTTTTGGTTTCTTGCGTTAAAATATGATGTGTAAGCAACAGAGGGGATATTTGACTAGAGTCCTATTACACTATTCTTATTTTCTTCTTATATCACTAAAAAGTTTTATTGCTTTTAATAATTGAGTAATTTAGAATCCTTAACAAAGAAGACTCCCGCTTCATACTTCATACTGGTGTAACAGATACTACTAATTTACCCTCTTAAGATGTTTGGCAGTAAAATCTTAATTTCGTTCTTAAGATTTCAATTAACGTTCTTCTCTTTCCCTTAGCGTGGTAATGGCCGTTTCAGATCATCAATAATACGATTCACTTATGGTACTAATTCATTTTCTCTCTTATATGTAATAAGTTGAATTTTAATTTCCTTCTCCTCTCTATCTAATAAGTTTTTCAAATTAAACACAAGTTAAATTTATCGTGATTATTAGCATTTTTTTTTTATTGCATTTGTCTTGCATCTGAATCGATATTAACTAAGTCTTCATTTCTTTCTATTAGAAGTGTTGACTCCTGATAATTTTTAACCAATTTTTGTTTATGTAAATATACTTTTGACTTATAAAATTATAGTAAGATGATGTTTTAAGAGTACATATGATTCTTTTTTTTTTTTCAAAATTACTTTGTGCATTTTAAAATTAAGATGAATAAATAAATTATTAATGAATATCCATTTTTTTCACTTTTATAGAATTTCTTTCTATTATAATATTTTAAATCTTAGACGTAATTTAATATGTTTTACTACTTTTGAAAGTGATCATTTAAAAAAAAAAAAAAAACAAATATGCTAGCTACTTTTGAAAAGTACTAATTATATTGAAGACAATTTAAGTGTGTTCAGAAAAAAATTCAGGTCAAAATTTGATTCTTAAACGTTTTGTCTGACAAAATTATTTTTTTAAGGACATCCAAAAAATTCACAATTCATCCCCGAACCCCTTCAATATTTTAGCCATTGTTAAGAAATTTTTTATAGCCAATAGTCAAGTACATTTTCAAAATTATTCTACTTTATCTTTTAACTAATAAAAACTTTCCTTGTGTTTGTATATCATGGATGAATTGAACATGCAGGAGAGTATTGAATCCTTTCTATGCCCCAAAAACAGTAGTTTACTGTTGAGCATGTGTGGGATGAGTTCATTGATCAGACATGGAGGCCATAGCCAGATGGAATCATAGATTGAGTTGAATTACTTTTTTCTTTTTTTTTAGTACGGAAAATTATTTTGATGCTTTTCCAATTACGATGATACCCCTTTTCTATACATTTTCCCCCATATTCAAATGTTCAATTTCAAGGAAGAAAATACAAAATAGAATTGAATTTGGTTACAGTTAATTTTGGATTTTAGGTTTCTTTGGGTACCGCCTTCTATCATACGGTCGTAATTGTCTCCTGTTTTGCAAATATAAACAGATTTTACCAAAATTATTGTGAAAACTGAAAAGTTCACACAAGTAAGTTGTTGTTTCAAGTTGTATGTTCTAATCTGTTTATGAAAATTCTTCATGAAAATAATATATTCTTATTTGTTTCATGTTTCATAATGAAATCTTATTATCAAAAAAATAATAATCAAGCATACATCGTCAATAATTCCCTAATCCATATATAATAAGTGAATCATAATTAGATTATAATTATCAAGCATGTCAAACGAGGGTAACTTTCAAACTGAATATATATAATCATAAGTCTAGTAGACGTAGTTGAGACAAAGAACTCAGTAAACGGTTTATGCGAATAAATGTGCTTATTGAGATCTTAACCTACACGAACAACGTCTAAATGATGCAAATTTTATATCTAGGAGATCAAAACAAAACAAGATTTCTAAAATATGTTGATATATCACAAACATCATCGTGAGAGTTTACGAAGCAGATTTGAATGAAGTTGTGTATGTGTGCTCGGAAGCAAAGAGAAAATTCTAAGGCCTTACAGGATGGCATTTGTTGCAATGAATCCATAATATATAATGTGGATTAAGATTTTGGTGGTAGCTTTTTACACTCAAATAATCAAATGGTAGTGCTTGATGTGCATGGATATAATATCATTGATGTTATGCACTTATGCCCTTGCAAATTGCATTTTTTTTTTGGGTGTGTGTTGGGTGTGTTGGGCTCTACTTGGGTCACACCTAAGGCCCAATGGTATTAATATTTTGTTTTAGCCTATAAATTAAATATTTTTCCTAGTTAAAATCCAAAACTTCAATTTAGTCTAAATTCAACAATTAATAATTTACTAGGCCCAAATTAAGTAATTAATTATTTCTATTTTTGCATTTTATACAAAGTCTTCTCAATGAGATAGCATGCTCTCATAACTTCTATTTTTTGGAAAATAGAGTTTACTTTATTTTATATTCTTATTTCTAATATTTCTCAATATTTAAAATCTATTTAACCCATAAAATTATATTATTGCATGTTCTCTTTATTTCTAAGAATACAGTAATGTATATACATAGAATAGATAGATATTATAATTAATTTGACAATTTTTTGTATGACGCATGCTATATGTTACACTTGCAATATATATTTCAAATTATTTTGCTTTTGACCAATTTAAGATAAAAAAAAAAAAATCCAATTTACCTTTGTTTGTTGATACAATATTTTTTTTAATAAAATGGGAAATAATATAAATACGAAAAGAGAAAGTTTTAGGAGCCAACATATTGAGTCAACATATTTAGGAATCAATGCACTTGATGGTGATGATAAATAAGTTACGGATAAATGAGTTACGGATGATAACTTAGTTATTGACTTCCAAAGAGCTCCTTAATATTAATTCCGTAGCACCGTTGATATGAAAATTGGTAATGAGAAAGTAAGAAAAAATAAAAAAAATATATGTTTGTGTTTGTTTAGTGCCTCTATATCTTATCTATCAAAATGTTTATATTTTTGTTTATATTGGAGTGTTATTTGGTCATAAGTCATAAGAAAATGCAGTGTTATAGTGAACATTAATATAGTTTCGGTAAAATATGTCCTTTAAGTTTTTAAAACATTTTAAAATAATTTGATTTAATTTTATGTTTAATATTTTTTATTGGTTTTAATTTTATCTCTAATCGCTAATAAATTAAAAATATTAAGAGTAAAATTTTTAACAATAAAAAATAAAATTAAAACCAATAAAAAATATTAAAAATTAAATTAAATAATAAAAATATTTTAAAATCTTTTCATAAATATTAGAGAAATAAACCGTATTTTCCCAATATAATTTTTGTTTGGGGTAGGTTAGTGATACAAGGGCCGGATTGAAGAGTGGAAGCAAAAGACCGTCGGGTAGAGAGAGAGGTTGGGGGTTGTCTGTTTGCAATTGAAAGCACTTGTCTTTCTCTCTAACAACAGGCTTTGGCAGAGAGAGAGAGAGAGAAGTCAGGAAAGTGCACTCTGAGGTTAATACTGTTCACCTCTGCACCAAAACACATGCATGCTCTTTCTCTCTCTTTTAATTGACACACCTAATAACCCTAAACTAACTCACCCTTTTTTTCATTCGTTAACCCACAGTTGTGTTCCTGAATCATGAATCACATTTTCCTATCAGGGCTCAGTGGCTCACCCTCACCGCTTCTCTTTCCATATTTGTTATATCTTAACTGTCTTTCCTCGCTGACTCCCTGCACCCCTTATAAACATCACCTGGGACTCTGGGAGCTGCCACTGCCATCTCTTTTTTCATTTTTTGACTCCTTGACTTGTGTAAAACAACTCAATAATAACTATTCTTATTTTCAATTCATTTCTCATCAATCAATTCTTTATTTCTACCTATTTATTTATTATACATATATAATTGTAACAATATAAAAATCTTAAGTAGTGCCACTTAGAAAAAATTAAATGCTCTTGTAAAATTACATAAAGTAATAAGTATCTTATATTATCTAAATTGTGGTTTTAAATATGCTATACATTTTCACACTTAAATAGGTTTACGAGCCAAATATAAAAATAATAAAATCTATCACATAAATTTTGAGCACCAAAATAATAAATTCAAGCACAATAAATTTAAGTCATAACAAAAAAAATAAAAATTTTATTAGGAAGAATGCACATTACACTATTAATTGTTGAGAAAATGTGATTAGTTAATGTCAGGGCTTTTTAAAATTAATCTTTTGGAGCACTTTTTTATTTGAATTTTGGGCTCCCAAGAGTTCTATTTTTCGGTAGTAACTACTATGTATGGGCTTTTTTTCAGGTTTGGTCTCAATGATTGCTTGTTAGCTATATGACTATAGAATTGGGCCTCGGCCCCGCATAATACCAAAAACAACTATATGACTATATAATACCAAAAAAAAAAACTATATGATTATACGAGGTATGAATTATGATGCATTGGTAGTTCACCTCGTTTTTTAATTATGTGGTGATTCTTAATTTCAAATGAAAAAAATGATGAAACATATTTCATAATTAGTTGTTTAGTTCTTTTAAAACTTATACAGTAAAGAAATTAGTCACTATTATACTTAGTGAATGAAAGCAACACAGCAGAGAAAAAACAAGAAAAGCATATGTATGTACCAGAAGCTACAATAGAGAAGAACAAGAAGAGAAATCTTTGAGAACAAGAAATGATTGAATTGTATTTAAAGCTGAATTAGAATACAATGAAGAAACTGGAACAACTATATATATAGGAGAGCAGAACCTACTAGAAGAAAAGGAGCACTAAACCAAAACAGAACTCTACTTTCTTTTAACGGAAATGTAACTAACTCCTAACGGTCTCACTCTCCTAATACTGAATACCTAATTTTTTAAAAAAGAGATTAGCTAATAAGTATGCAATAATTTTAGAAGATAAAAATAGCCATGTTATGTTTATGCAAAAACTCAACCACAAAAATAATCACTCATATAGAATATATATTAAAAAATAAAATATATATTAAAAATGTGTGAAATTATACATATATCTATATATAAATACATAATAACTGATTTGATTTGATTTGTGATTTTTTACATACACGTAACATTTTTTATATTAATTTATTTATGAGTTAATTATAAAAAATAACTACGAAAAATTTTAAAATCTACAAAAATAATCATAAAAGATTCAATTAATAAAATATTTATGAAAGAGTAAAAATTATAATAAAATACTAAAAAATAATTTTTGATGAATGTTAATACTTAGCTAATTATATAATATTTGAGTATTTTTATCAAAATTTTAAAATTTTTATAAATATTTTTATCATTTAATCTTTTATGAATATTTTGTCATTTAAATTTTTTATGATTATTTTTTGTGGTTAACTCTTGAAAATATTGTTAACCAATCCATTGAAATAAGAAAAGTGTTATGCAATAGTTTGTTATTACTACCTGATATAGCTAGTGAATTGTACGACTAAACTTTTTAATAGCAGTGTTTGCACAATAATAATTAATAAACCTAAATGTTCTACACTAAAATTACTAGTTGAGGACAAAATTGTTATGGAATAAATTCTGGAATCTTCGTCCATTTTATTACCCTTTAGCTACGCAATAAGGTTGTCAATGAAGGATGATGATGATATCTTCTTAGGATGAGCTTTTCCCTCACATCCACTCATTCATCACTTGGTTCCTATTGAAACAAACAGCAATGCTTTTAGCTGTCAAAAAATGTCTGTTTATGTCCATTCTCCTCTTCTTCCCATGTGACTTTGGACCACAAACATTTTCTAATTACTTTTCCTTTCTAGGCAATCTGTTATTTGTTTTGATTTAACACTCTTGAAAATATCTCCACCTTCTCCGTAACTATGAAACAATTGCTTTTCCTAAAAACATTTTGATAATTACCTGTTTTGATATGACACTCCTAGTTATGGCTGTCACTACCATGAGATGCACATTGATTTTCGATTGATAATTAAGTTGCTTTTTTAACAATATATTGATTTGATGAAAAAATAGATTTAGTCTCACTAACCAACATTAAGTGTATAAGTACATACACTCACTTGTTTTAAAATTTGAAACTCATTTGTTCGTTCTTAGCTCTTATTTCTCAAGCAATAACTATATATTATAGGATGAATATCAATTCAATTATTAATAAATAATCATCATATAAAAGAATATACATATTTAATTTGAGAGATGGCCAAAATGTGGCTCATTAAATATCGTCTATCTTTGGCCACCAAATACTTTGATTATGGAAAGGGAATTTTTAATTATATTGTGTGTGATTCTACTACAAGGTGCAGTGGGGGACCTTATCGAATGCACTTTTCTAAGCATGTCAATTTGATGATGGCTGGCTCTCGTTATACATTATTTGTCATATTCACAACACTATCATTCTATCATTCTATCTACGTTCTATCAACTTTTACTCAAACTTTTATTTTTCTTTCTATTCCACTTATGTTATTTTTTTTTAGAGAGTCAACAAATAAAGATTAACTTTTAGATTTAGTCATAAAGCGCTAATATCATATTATATTCCTACTATAAATTTTATCGTCTTGATTAATTTGATGAAAAAAGTGCTAATTAAATTGTGTTATTTATTGATGAAAAGAATTGAGTATATGTTTTATAGACATCTTTATGCTGCTTTTGGTTAAAGATATTGAGATTGGGACTGACAATTTGAAAATCAGTATTGTGTTTTTTGGCCAGAAATTAAAATTAAAATTACAGTCTCATTCTCCAAAATTTCAGTATTTTCAGTACTTTCAATTTGGAGGGAGTAGGAGACTGCAAACTGAAGACTGGGACTGAGACTGAAATTTTAACAAAATTTTCTTCTATTTTTACCCTTACTTAATTTATGAAATTCCAAAACTTATTCCCATAAATTGAATTAGGTTTTCCTTTATATCTGCCTTACCAAGAATTTATCTCCAAAGAAGGCAAATCAGTGCATCACAAAAAGGGAATTCTCCAAAATCAAACATCAATCATAGTGTTATTGTATAAACCCTAGACAAGATTTGGTGGCTAGCATGACAACTCCTGCTAACCGAACTTGAGCTGAGCCACAGCCGAGCTTCGCTGGCGGTATCACGGCCTGAAACAAGGGCGTTGTCTCCACCGGAAGAGTGCGAAAGAAGCGGCTATAGAGAAGCCGAGTACATCTGCGATGGAAGCTATCTCCACCGGCTGCAGGCGAGTTGGCTTCGGATTATGGAAGACCAACGACGGCGACCAGGACTATTTAGCACGCTCGGAATATATTTGGGGGTGCTCCAGCGAAATGAGAGGTAGTTCTCGAGTCTCGACAAAGATGAGGGATTTTGGAGTTAATGGGGAAAGATGGGAAGTTGTGATCAAGAGAGATGATGTCTTCGGGGTCAAAGAGTGATGGAATTAGGGTATTTTGGTATTAGGGTTTTGTTTGATTTAGGGGCTATTTTAGTCTTTTCATATATTAACCCCAATACAATTTACAAAATCAAACACGATGTTGAGACATAATTAAATTTAGTCTACCATAAACCAAACACAATACTCAAATCTAATTCAATCCCAGTATTTCAGTCTCAATTTTCAAATCTCAGTTACTCAGTCGCAGTTTCTAAACCAAACAAACGCAGCCTATGTGTCCATAATGTAGCGAATAAAAACGGATTTTGATATATTATAGTGCAATAGTGCTATAGAACCAATATTAAGGAGCCAATAATCAAATTATTATTGAAAATTAAAGAAGTTATCATCCAGAATTAATAATTATGAATGATAATTTGATTAATTTTGGATGATAACTTGATTATTGACTTCCTAATAAATTCATAATGTTGGCTCCCAAAACTTTCTCATTATTATGCGATTGCTATAAGGCCAACCCAATTTATCACATTTGATAAGCAAAGAAGTGAAAGCTTATTGTGAAAACTAGAAAGGAGAGGTACATATTAATGTGCATAAAGGTTACAGAAGCATGTATTTTAATAAAATAAAAAAATAATTAAATTTGTTAATATTTATTTTTTATTCTGTATTATTAGAATAAACACCTTGATGCTGGTCATAATAAAATAGAGTTGTTAGTCTCTTAGTTGTTGCATATATATTATAGCAAAATTTAAATTTTCAAATCATTTAAATAGACAAATAAAATAAACTAATGATCCGATGAATTCTTTATATTTTTTGTTTCTTAGGTGAAGTTGGAACCTGAAATCTTTTAAAATGGGAGAGGGGCTAGTGCTCGTGGGCGAAGAATTCTTTGTTTTATAATAAAGAATTGTATATAATATTGATGATAAAAGACAAAATAGAAATTTTCCCCCTCACCATTTTTTACCCTCCAAGTTGCAACGATAACTACTTCCCTTCTTCTATATATAACCCCATATCATGCACCAAACCAATCGTACATTGCCATTAGGAAAAAATTCCCTAAAGAGTAGTAAACACACAAAAGCAAACATGCTTCCCATTCTCTTCCTCATCCCACTTCTCTTATCCACAACTTCCCATGCATCGAACCAAGACTACTGTGTGGCAGACCTCACAGCATCAGACACCCCCGCCGGTTACCCCTGCAAGCCGGCCGCCAATGTAACCTCCTCTGACTTCATCTACACCGGCCTCTCCGAACCCGGGAAATTAAATGCCCTCATAGGTGCCGCCGTGACGCCGGCATTTGTAGGCCAATTCCCCGGCGTCAACGGCCTCAGCCTCTCAGCCGCTAGGCTAGACCTGGGTTCCGGAGGTGTGGTTCCACTTCACTCGCACCCCGGGGCCTCAGAGCTACTAATTGTGAAGAGTGGCCATATAACCGCCGGGTTCGTCGATTCGGCGAACTCGGTTTATATAGCCACAGTGAAGACAGGGGAGCTTTTTGTGTTCCCTCAAGGGTTGCTGCATTTTCAGGTAGCTGCTGGAAAGAAAGGCGCTGTTGCTTTTGTGGTGTTTAGTAGCACTAGTCCTGGTCTTCAGATTCTTGACTTTGCTTTGTTTGCAAGCAACTTCTCTACTCCATTGATTGCAAAGACTACTTTCCTTGACCCTGCGTTGATCAAGAAGCTCAAGGGTGTTCTTGGTGGAAGCGGCTAGACTCTAGAGACATAATATTATCTATTATTACACCCTCTAGATTTTCTTTGTGTTATTATTGTTATCATTTCATCATTTGTTCGCATTATCATTGTTCTTATTATTTCTTTGTGTTGTTTTTCCTATTCTTTAGATTTTGTGTCTAGGTGTCTCAATTATTCCTTGTATCAATGTGTACACCGAAAAAAATAATTAAAAAATCGCGTGTTTCCAATTTAGTTTCTATGTATGTTAATGTTGGAAAACCAAGTGTTGAGATTTGAATGGCAGCAGCAATATTTTTTTTTTTTAATATTAAGAAGAGGATAATCTAAAATTGTTTTATTTAACTTAATATTTATATATATATATATATATATATATAATTTAATATTGTCTAATTATTATAATGATAATTAAAAAATGTCAAATAGAATTATTTTGAACTAATTTGAGCTTAATTTTCTAACGATAATTAAAGAAAACAAAAAAGTTTAGTTATTTTCAAGGTTTTGCAAATGTTTGATGCCGAACCTTATCCAATTTCCTATGGTCGATAAGTGACATATATGCATTCTTTTTTTTTTTTTTTGGTGTCTAGACATATTCATAACAGACAAATAATTCTTATAAAAAAACAAACAAATAATAAGTAATTAACAAAGTCAATATTATCGTGTCTAAAAATTTGATGTTTATTAATTTGTCAAAAAAATTAAAAATTAATATTTAATTTAAAATATAAAAATAAATCATTTTTAAATATTTATTATTTATTAAAAAAAAAAGAGTTCGGAAAATTAGATACTATAGCCATAGGCCATAGCCCAAAGGTAATATAGAATTGGGCTATTAACAATCATCTAACCGTAACGTGCATGTCAACGTTATGGTGATATTGATATATCTTGCTTCTATTATTATTATTATTATTATTATAAAAGTTGGCTGTTGTCTTTTATTGTGAAGTCTTAATTAATAAAGAGAAATAATATTTCTTTATGTTATAAAACTGAAGCTATAATAATATTAAAGCTATAGAAAAGATAATAATAGAAAAGAAAGAGAGAGAACTATAGAGGGAAAGAATATGAAATTCTTATTGATTTCTGGATATGAAAAACTTATGAAATCATAATCCTATTTATAGTAAAAGATTTACTATTACATGAAAAGGAATGAACGGCT
>JASCZI010031542.1:4080-16017 GCA_036250425.1 Stylosanthes scabra
TAGTTTTATGAATCTGATTTTTATCACACAAATGAATGGTTTGCATCTTGTTTGATTCTTTGTCATTTAGACCCATATGGTTAAAGATTCAGTTATTGATGAATAATTGATCTTTCTTGATTTGAATTGTTGCATTTGAGAAAATAGGCATTCAAACATATTCAAGAATCATTCCATATTTCTGCATGTGACTTAGAGATGAGCATGTGAAGTAATATGCCTTAGGATCTTTAATAGTTTTGCTGGTTTACTTGAGATTGGATATTGTGACATTTAATTCAGTCCAAGAATCTTGTTTATTGTTAAACGTTTGAATCATGATGTGTGCATTATCTTTTTACTTGTTTAGTTAGTCAAGAGATTGATGGTTAGATAGGTTAAAGAGAAACTAAGTTGCTAAGAGATTAGAATTTAGTTATACAAGGATTCATAGTGAATTTGTGATGATACATGTTGCAGAATTATTATTAGAACAGTGGGTTATGAAGTGGTTTTGTTGAATATCTCCTATCTCTCAATCTTGTTCCTTTTCTTGATAAATCTTTAGTAATAGTTGCAGTCTTGTAATTGACTTTTGATAGTTATTAGTTGCTGATCTTGATTTACTTTTCTAGTTTAATACTAGATTGCTATTGGTCTCTTGTTTGATCTAATTGAAGAATTTGTAAGAAAGTATTGATTAATCCCCTTTCCTCGTTGGGAACGATAACCCACTCTAGTGGATTACTACTTGAACCGATGCACTTGTCGGATTATTGCGAATCGTGAAAAGATTTGCCGCATCAAACTTGCTGAGATTGTTTGTGTTTTGAAAAACAACATTGTGTTTTTCCATTTTCCATATACACATTCAATCGGTTTTTCTTATGGATGATGATTACATTTTGAACATGATTTTTAATTATGTGCCTTCTTAGGACCCCATCATGAAAAATCTTTTCAAAAAAAAAAATTTAATTGAAACTTGTTCTTACACTTGCTTTGAAAATAAATTCTAATCATAGCCTAGAGTGAAAAAACACATAACACCAAGAGATTTTGAGCCGTAAACAAGGTGGCTTCACATCTTTTAAACCACTATCTTCTTCTTGTGTGTTACTTCCTCTTCTATGATTGCAATTCATGAATTAATTGATTCTTTATGTCCATCATTGTATGAATTGTATGTATTCATAAGATTGAGGCCTTTATTCTCAAAAGCTCACATACCAAATAGCCTAACCCTTGAATATCACCCTTGAAGCCAACTTTGAGCCTTGATGCCTCTTTATTCTATTATTAGCTCATTACAAGCCTTTAAAGTGAAAGACCATGATTGCCCTTGACTTGGTCTTTGATTAATCTAGGATTTAGTGGTCATTTAAATTTTGAGAGAAGAAAAGAAAGGGAATCAAAGAGAGCAATGTATTGTGAATGGGTGAAAAATTGGGTTCTAATTGAAAAATCTTAAGGCATTTGGAAGTACATGTATGCATCAAAAATATCATAAACATATGCATTTGCACAAACTTTCAAGAAAAGAAAAGGTGACAAGGAAAATATGCTTGAAAAAGAGAAAATAAAAGGAAAAGAAAAGAAAATATTTGTCACCCTAAAGCAGCAAACAAAGCTACCAAATAAGCAAGTGCATATGTCATAATCATTCATCATAGGAAAAATGCATTACATGTATCTTGGAAAATTAAAAATTGTGAGTCTTAAGGTTGAAATGCATTGGGTTAGACTGAAGAAAATAGAGAGCTAGGTGCACCCTTTGTTAATCAAAGATTTAAGTCATTCAAGCTCACTTATCCAAATATAAATTTCTACCTTCACCTTGGCCCCATTACAACCTTGAAAAGCCCTCTTCATGTTACACACATACATACATTTGATGTTGATTGTTAGATGAAAAATAATTTGTGAGAAAAAATTCTCAAACACAATCAATTTATGTTCCTCTCGAAAACATGAAATCGAAAGCCACAGAATTGATTACCTCTCAGCTAGATCAAATTCTGTAATCTGAAGAACAGAGAAATTAAACTTTGATTGGTGAAGCTTGCACTTGAAGAAATGTGAAATCAAATTAAGTATCCATGCTTGGGATGAACAGAGCCCTCATCCCTGGCTTGATGAGTTTAGTTGCTCATGAAGAAGAGCAACAAAACAGAATCCATAGAAGACTTCATAAAAAACCTAATCCTAATTTACGTAACACAAATGTAACAGAGAGAAAATAGAGAGAAAAACCAAAGTCTGATAACAAGTGATCAAAGATAAAAGTAAAAAGTACTCAAACTGACCTAATACTCAACTATATATACTAGCTACGGATTACAATTACTGAACGTCAAAAAACTCTGCAAATTATGGGCCTTGAAGAGGTGAGTCACGTTTGGGCCAAGTCTGAAACTTGGTCCAAACGTGACCTTGCTTGAATAAGGGAAGAGCTTGGAACCTTGTGGGCTAGTCACGTTTGAGTCACGTTTTGGGCTAGCCAAAACGTGACAGAAACCTGACCAGAGTGAGCTTGCCTTGAGGAAGTGTCACGTTTGGACCACGCCTAGGCGTGGCACAAACGTGACATGCTGGTGAGTTTGCTGAGCTTCCCTTGTCCTTGGATGGGTCACGTTTGGGCCACGCCTATGCGTGGTCCAAACAAGACATGCTGGTGCTTGGGGCAGACTCGGTGCCTTGAAGATGGATCATGTTTGGGCCACGTTTAGGCGTGGCTCAAACGTGATTGTTCTGGACCTTGGTGAGCTTGGGAAGCTTTTCCTTGGGTCACGTTTGGGCCACATTTAGGCGTGGCTCAAACATGACTGGTCTGGAACTTGGTGAGCTTGCATGAAGCCTTGTTGAGCCATGTTTGGCCCACGTCTAGGCGTGGTACAAATGTGGCTAGTGGAGCTTGAAGGGAACCTGGCCAAGTCTTGGAATGGGTCTCGTTTGACTCTCGTTTGGAATGTGACCCAAACGTGACCATGTAGACCCAAGGTGTGCTCTCTGTTTCTTTAATTCCAAGCTTCTTCTGTTTCTTGATTTCTTCTTCCTCTGTTTCTTTCTTTCTTCTTAAATTTTCTGCACATGATTAACAAATGCTCAAACTATCTAATTGTTAAGAAATTGACATTTTATATTAAGTATTATGCTAATTATCCACTAAATTCACCAGAAACTAGTGCCTAAAACTATGAAAGATGCACACGCATCACAACACCAAACTTAAACTTTGCTTGTCCTCAAGCAAACTAGAATCATGTATCAATTAAGTTCAAACAAGGAGGAGTGTAACTGATTAAAGACAATGACTTGAATGACTATACTTCTTGCCCTTTTCTAATATATTGAGTTGCAACTAAGAAGTTATCCATGTCGGAGCCTCAAGTTCGAATAGTATTATAGAGTTCTTCTTCACTTTCTTTTTCTTTTTGTTATCTCTCTTATGCACGATCCCTCCTTCGGATGGGATTTTCTTGACTCTTACTATCTTGTCTCGGGGCAGCTATTTAGGATAAGCTTTCGATCGACAATCTCGAACCCTTCGGCTCAAGTTGCCGAGTGTTGAAGCACCCCTCGGATCTAGTAACTCTAGCCTCTCACCGACACATTTCAGCACAAGCATATAACCTTGGGTATCTTTTGATTTTTATTCTTTTTCTTTTTCTTTTTCACCCTTTGTAGCCATTGATGCTTCAGAGCCTTGATTTTTGAGATCTTGTCTTTGCTTTTCAACGTCTTTATACCTTGCTACTTTGTAGCTTCTCGAACTCAATAATATTTCTCTAAACTTCTGCTCGTTCAGGGTGTACTTCCTTGTTTCAAACACCTTGAAGCATTTGAGGCTATTTTCTAGTCATAAAAATCACTATCTTTCTTTTCATTTCCATTTTTTTCTATCCCCTTTCTCAAGTAAAAGATAGAAATTCCTTTTATTTCATGATTCATGCTTTACTGAAGATGACAAAACTCTAAGTTTAGTGGTGATGCAAGATCATGAGTGATAAATACTTAAGTTCATGCATCAAGAATTAATTAATTCCATAGTAACAGAGAAAAACAAGTTAAGAAGATAGTGAAGGAAAGATACAACCTTGTGATTCTCTCTTTTCCAAGCTCTCTTGAAGAGGAAGAAAGTGGAATGTAATGGAACGGCCCACACCAAAATTAGAATTTTGCTTGTCCCTAAGCAAAAAGAGAAGAGAAAGCAGAGAAGAACAAGTGAGAATGTGAGTGGAAAAAAATGTTGGAATGCATGATGCAAGGTGGGACACCAAACGTAGTATATAACATGCAATAGCAAATAACTATAATGAAATGTAGTATGCAGAGTGATAATAGGATGTGATGTAGATGCAAGATGCAAGGTGCAGGATGCTAGCTATATGGAGATGAGATGCAGAGATAAAAGATGATGCAGTCTCATGAAATAGATGCAAAATAATGGATGAATGCAAGAAAAAGTGATGAGTATGAGGCATCGATTTATGTATGCAATGTATGGTTTAATGGTGCAAGGGCTAAGTAGGGGTTTGTCCAAGTTGCAAGCAACAAGGAGGGGGAGAAGGTGCAACGCCTAGGCGTTGGTGAGGCACGCCTAAGCGTGCTTGATGGGGGCTCGGGTAGGATGGACAAAGGGAAAGGGGAAGGGTGAAACGGTTTTGTGAAGGGAAGGAGGGTTAAGGGAGGATTGGGACCGCGTTGGGGGAGCAAAGGAGGGAGCTAGCTATACGTGACAAGGGGGAAGTGAGGCATGGGATCGGTTTGGCTAGGGAATGGTGCATGGGGGGTGGTAACTGCGTTTCAGCCACGTTGGGGCGTGGGGGAGGATGGGAATTCGGTTTTGGGTGAGGGAGGGGGGTTGGGTGCTATGACTACGTTTTATTTGGCCACGTTTTGGCTGGTGGTGGTTTGGGTTGGTGTGTGTGTTGTGAGGCTTGAGATCACGTTTTGGACTTAGCTCAAGTCCAACATGAGTAAGATGTGGGCAAGGTTGCTGTAATCAAATGCTTACCACACCAAACTTAGTCTCAAACTAAGTTACAGAATTCTAGTAAAACCTGCAACACCAAACTTAGCTTGAAACAAAATGCAATCATGTTTATTGCTGCAGTATGCAATGTATCATGTATGCATGCTATGACAACTATATAAAATGCAAGATGCAATCACAGTTCTTTATCACTTCTCTGTAACTAGCAGAACAGAGGTTCTCTGCTAGTTTTCTCTTAATTTCCTCAACCTATTCACTGCACTTTGTCATGATATTAATAGAATAGGTCCTCTGTTAACTCACACAATATACCATTAATGCCATTAACCTATAGAAGTAAATATCAATAAATGTAATCCCTAGTAACTCACACAAAATAGAATTAAAGCTACTACTAAAGAGGATATTAAGGATGGGTTACCTCCCACCAAGCGCTTGTTTATCGTCATTAGCTTGACACTGCTTATTTTCTCTTCATAGTGGCTCAAAAGTTTGGTTGCAAACACCCTTAGAAGAAGCTTTGTTGTTGCTTCCCACTATGACAGGAGGATAAGGCACATTGGAAACTCTCTGAGTGTGTGAGAACTCCCCAGAATCAATAGATTTGCCTTTGTCTTCCTTGGATATGTTCTTTGGACCCTTATCTTTGTTGATTGGCTTATCTGGAGGTTTTGAGCTTGTTGGATTAACCTCTTCCATCTTCATACAACTCATGGAATCACGTGGTGATTGATGCATAGCCTTATAAACTTGGAGGACTAAGCACTCATCATGAATTCTAAGCATTAATTCACCACTTTCCATGTCAATCAAAGCTCTTGAAGTATCTAGAAAAGGCTTTCCCAAGATCAGAGGGTTTCCAACATTCTCTTCCATGTCAAGAATAACAAAATCAACCGGGAAGAAGAATTTACCAACCTTTACCAATACATTCTCAACTACTCCATGTGCATCTCTCACAAATTTGTCAGCCATTTGCAAGGTAACCCTAGTAGGCTTCATCTCTTTAATCCCAAGCTTCTTCATAAGAGAGAGTGGCATTAGATTAATACTATAGCCAAGATCACATAAAACTCTCTCAAATGTAGTGTCACCAATGGTGCAAGGTATCTGAAAGCTACCCGGATCTTTCTTTTTGATGGGTAAATTAGCTTGAATGAGTGAGCTACATTCCTTGGTCATCACCAATGTGTCACCTTTCTTCAAGGTTCTTTTCTTCAATAGAAGCTGTTTTATGGAGTGAACATAAGCTGGCACCTCTTTCAACCCTTTCAGCAGAGGAATATTGACTTCAAGACAAGCAAAGACTTCTAAAAACTTGGAGGGTGGGTTTGGTTGCTTTCTTGAAGGCTGTGGAGGGGGAATGATAGTGAGTTATTGTTCTTTCTCTACCACAGTGTCTTGTTCCTATTTCGGAGCTTCTTCTACCATCAAAACACTTATAGCCTTGCATTCTCCCTTGGGGTTAACCATTGTATCACTGGGAAAAGCATTGGAAGGTCTATGTGCTAACTGCTTAGCTATCTCTCCCATTTGTACTTCCAACTTTCGAATAGATTCCCCTTGGCTTTTGAAATTCGCCCTTGTTTCATCCATGAAGGTGTTAGTGTTGATGGTCAGTTTTGTCAAGGCATCCTCAAGATAACTAGGTTGTTTCGGAGGGGGTTGAGGTGAAGGGAATGGTGGTTGTCTTTGAGAATTGTGGTTGTTCCATTGCCCTTGCTGTCCTTGATTACCTCCCCAACTGAAATTGGGGTGATTCATCCAGCCAGAGTTATAAGTATTGGAATGGGGATCATTATATGGAGGCATTGGTTGATTACCCACATAGTTCACTTGTGCATCTGCAGATTGATCATCTTGAACTAAACTGCAATTATGATTCTCATGAGGGCCACCACAGAGGCCACAAGAAATCTGAGTACCCACTGCTGAAGCTTCTAGCTTTTCCAACTTCTTATACATAGTACAAAGTTGATCCATTAGAGCATTGACCGTATCTACTTCCATGGCACCTCTATTCACTGTATTCCTCTCAGAGAAATTCATATACTGATTATTAGCAGCCATTTCAATTAATGCAAGGGCTTCCTCAGTTGTCTTCATTTGCAAAGAACCACCAGCAGAAAAGTCAAGTAGAATACGGGAAGTGGGAGCTAAACCATTGTAGAAGGTCTGCAATTGCAATCACTCGGGAAAGACATTGTTGGGACATCTTCTAATCATTTCTTTGTACCTTTCTCATGCTTTATACAAAGATTCTCCATCCTTTTGAGAAAAGGACTGGATGTCATGCCTAAGCTTTGCAAGCTTCTGAGGGGGAAAGAACTTGGTCAAGAACTTGCTGACCAAATCATCCCAAGTAGTGATGCTTCCAAGAAGTTGAGAATTCAGCCATATTTTTGCTTTATCCCTCAGAGAAAATGGGAAAAGCCTCAGTTTGATGCCATCAACAGAGACACCATTACACTTCATCATGTCACAAAGATGCAGAAAAGTGGAGATGTGGAGATTGGGATCACCAAGAGCATTACCACTAAATTGGTCTTGCTGAACGAGGTAAATCAGTGCAAGCTTCAATTCAAAGTTCTTAGCCTCTACAGTAGGCCTAACTATGCTATTGCCACAGCTAGCAGTAGTGGGAACAGTGAAATCTCCCAAAGTCTTTCGCTGATCTCCTTCGTCAACCATATTAACCGAAACTTCTTCAAAAACTTCATCAGAGGAAATTTCGTTAGTCTATTTTTTAAGCTTGGACTACTTCCTAAGTTTGCGCAAGGTCTACTCAATCTCAGGATCAAATCCCAAGATCTGTTTGTCCTTGTTGCCATGCATACATAAGTAACCAAATAAACAAATCAAGTGGGAGCTTCCAACGTCAAAGTGAAGGAAGTCCCAAGTGAGAAAAGAAAAAGAAAAAGATTCTAAGTTAGAGAACCAATCAATACTATACTGTTGATCTGATTAATCCGCAGCAACGATGCCAAAAACTTGATGGCCGAAATCCTTGCGGAGTTTCGGACTCTCCACCGGCAAGTGCACCGGATCGTATCAAGTAATAAGTAAGTGAGTAAAGTATCGTTCCCACGAAGATTAATGGATTAAGCAACAAAGACTAATTGGTTTTTTAATTAGACAAATCAAATTTCAAAGAGGTGGTGAACCTAAATCTAGCAAGATCAACTAAAATCATGCAAATCTCACAAAATATCACTAAATTAACAAAATAATAAATCTAGACAGCAAACTAAAATCAATGAGAATAATAATAATAATAATAATAATAATAATAATAATAATAATAATAATAATAATAATAATAATAATAATAATAATAATAATGAGAACAAGCCAAGGAATTAGAGACATTCACCTAAACAAAACCCTAATTTAATTAATCACTTTCATCTCATGCAAATAATCATCAAATTACAATGAACCCTAATTAACTAAACCCCAATTTCTTAGTGATTTAGTTTCTCTAATCCTAATTAATTATCAATCTCTTGATTAACTAACTAAGACAGAGGTTAAGATTAATCCTAGTTCAATTATGTGAATTACAAGAAATATCACAGATTAGTTTTATGTCACTTACTAAATCTGATTAACCCTAATTGAGATTCACAAAACAATTGCACAATTAACTAATTCCCTATCTCTAGTTCACTGGAAAATCATGAAGAAAAATTCTCAAACACAATCAATTTAAGTTCCTCTCGAAACATGAAATTGAAAGCCACATAATTGATTACCTCTCAGCTTGATCAAATTCTGTAATCTGAAGAACAGAGAAATTAAACTTTGATTGATGAAGCTTGCACTTGAAGAAACGTGGAATCAAATTAAGTATCCATGCTTGGGATGAACAGAGCCCTTATCCCTGGCTTGATGAGTTTAGTTTCACATGAAGAAGAGCAACAAAACAGAATCCATAGAAGAATACATAAAAAAACCTATTCCTAATTTACGTAACACAAACGTGGCAGAGAGAAAATAGAGAGAAAAACCAAAGTCTGATAACAAGTGTTCAAGATAAAAGTAAAAAGTACTCAAACTGACCTAATACTCAACTATATATACTAGCTACAGATTACAATTACTGAACGTCGAAAAACTCTGCAAATGGGCCTTGAGGAGGTGAGTCATGTTTGGGCCAAGTCTGGAACTTGGTCCAAACGTGACCTTGCTTGAATGAGGGGGGAGCTTGGGACCTTGTGGGCTAGTCACGTTTGAGTCACGTTTTGGCTAGCCCAAAACGTGACCAGAGTGAGCTTGCCTTGCCTTGGTGCTTGGTGGGTGATGCCCGAAATCCTTTCAGAGTTTCGGACTCTCCACCGGCAAGTGCACCGGATCGTATCAAGTAATAAAAGTGAGTAAGAGTTATCGTCCCACGAGGATTAATGGACTAAGCAACAATGGTTAATTGGTTCTTTAATTAGACAAATCAATAATCAAAGAGGTGGTAAATCTATATCAAATCTAATCTACTAAAATCATGCAAAATCAACAAAAATCCAACAAAATCACTAAAGAGAAAACTTGGACAGCAAGCATGCAATCAAGAATAATGATCAAAAATCAATAATAATAATAAAGGACAAGCCAAGGATTAAGAGATATTCATCCAAACATAACTCTAATTCAAATAATCAAGTTACTTCTCATGCAAGCAATCATCAATCACAAGAACCCTAATTAACTAAACCCTAATCTCTTAGTGATCTAGTTTCTCTAATCCTAATTAATTATCAATCTCTTGATTAAATAATTAAATTAGAAGTTAAGACTAATTCTAGTTCAATTATGTGAATTACAAGAGGGATCAAAGCACTAGTTTTATGTCACTTACTAATCTAATAACCCTAATCGAAATTCACAAACAATTGCACAATTAACCAAATCCTTATCTCTAATTCACAGACTAATTATGAAGAACAATTCTCAAACACATACAATTAATGTTTGTCTCGAACACAGTAATCGGAAGCAACAAAATCACATACCTCTCGGTCAAGTAATTTTGGAATTGAAACAAAGAATTGCACTTTGATTTGTGATATTTGCAGTTGAAGAAAACTTGAAATCAAATTATGGATCCATGCTTGGGATGAACAGATCCCTCATCCCTAAGCTTGATAAATTGTCTAGCCACTCATGGTGATGAGTGACACAACAGAGCAAAGGGAAGAAGAATTCATAAATCCTACTTCTACGTGACAGAAACGTAACAGAGAGGAAAATAGAATTCTCGATCAAAACCAAAACTAAAGGAGTTCCCCTAAACCTAAAAACTAAAATATTTATAATGTTTATTACTAAACCTAGAAGAATTACATTTACTGAGTGAAACAATGTTGCACGTCTTGGGCTTTGGAGCAGAGGTGAACCACGTTTGGGCCAAGTCCAAGTCTAGACTTGGCTCATACGTGGCCTTGCATTGGTGAGGAGAGCTTAGGTCATGCTTGGAGAAGTCACGCCTAGGCCACGTTTGGACATGGGCCAAACGTGAGCCTAGGTACTTCCTTGCCGTGGATGTTACTTGCTTGTCACATTTGGGGAGAATTGGGCGTGGAGAAAACGTGGAAGGTTGGTGAAGCTGCTGCCCTTGTTCCTTGTCTGGATGGGTCACATTTGGCCATGCTAGCAACATGAGCCAAACGTGACATGCTTGTAACCTTTGTGAGCTTCCTTGGCTAGCCTTGGTTCTTGGAAGATCACGTTTGGGCCATGTCTTATGTCTTTGACATGGTCCAAACGTGTCTTATGCATTATGGTGGGAGCTTTGTGGGCTTGATTTTGGCTTGGGCTTGTCACGTTTGGGCCAAGTGTGGACTGTAAACCACGATACAATATGCATTGAAAGATAAAAAGGTTTTGATGAATGACAACCATAGAAGGATTTGAGGATTCGCTTTGAAAGCAAACAACAACAACAAGAAATAGAAGTCCGCAAGATCAAAGGAACAACACACTAGACTTCTAGGACTTAGGTAATTTCTTGTAAGAACCAAAAGTTAAATATCTCTCTCACACACACACTTAAAAAAAAATGCTTTTAGAAAGTGTTTTCGAAAAGAAAATGTTTTACGACAAAACTTTTTATGATCATGCTAGCCAAAAATGTTTAGAAACTTGATTTCAAATATACAAGACCTTAGGGATTGATTAAAACATAGTTAGAATCAATTCTTGAAGGGAAAACATGTTTTTGGGCTATTTTGAGGCATGAGTATCGATACCCACTCCATGAGTATCGATACTCAGGCATCAACGTAATGAGTATCGATACCCAGGGTGTGAGGATCGACACTCAGAGCCAAAATTTGAAATTTTGGCTCAACGGCCATATGAGTATCGATACCCACCCTTGAGTATCGATACCCATGTGCTAAAAACAATAAAAACGGCTAGTTTGACAAAACGATTTGATTCCTTTCATACCCCAACGGCTATATGCCTTTGGGAGTCTATAAATACAAGTTTAAGAAGCTCATTTAGAAACAAGATCATTCTCTAAGCTTCTTGAAATTATTCTTTCATTTCATATCAATTTAAAAGTGATTTTATGCACTAAATTGAGAGATACACACATTTGGTTCATAGGGCTTTAAATTTGTAATCATACACTCATCTTGTGAGTTCTCAAAAGTCATTTGTTGATTTGTAAGATAAGAGATCAATTCTCTTGTTGTTTGAGTTGAGAGATACAAACACTATAGTCGATTTAGATAAGCACTCAAGGAAATTCTTGAAGTTGGGATTACTTCGAGTGGAGTGGCTTGTCGTGAGAAGTCGTGAGGTGTTATAATCTTAGGCTCAAGATTGTAAAAGGTCTTTCAAGCACCATTGAAGGTTGATAATAGTAAAACTTCTCAATTGCTATTGAGAAAGAGTGGACGTAGGCAAAGGTTGTGCCGAACCACTATAAATCTTGTGTATCGTATCTCTATCCTTCATCT